>OX030959.1:4603740-4686240 GCA_943735955.1 Piscicola geometra | reverse complement strand
CAAGAGATATGTCTTAATGAGATCAATCAGGTGGCAGGAGGAGGAGGAGTGGGTGGGAGAGAGGGAGTGGGTGGGTCAGGTGGCAGGAGGAGGGGGTGGGAGAGAGGGAGTGGGTGGGTCAGGTGGGAGGAGGGGGGTGAGTGGGTCAGGTGGGAGGAGGGGGGTGAGTGGGTCAGGTGGGAGGAGGGGGATGCAGAATTTGTTTATAGTGGTATTATTATTAATATTATTATTATTCTTATTATTATTATTCTTATTATTGCTTGAACCCGTATGAGCAGATAGAGCGATTCGAGAAGGAGTTGAAGCAGAAGAAGAAGGAGGAGTGGAAGAAGTCACATAGGCGTGCCAGAAGCAAGGTGCTCAACAACACCAATAATAATGATAAAAAATAGTAATAATAATAGAATAAACATCGATATGGACGCATGCGTGAATGGCGGTTGAACAGCTGTTACGACATCCATCGCAGTCGAGTTCTGCAGGCTCGAACGATAGTGATGACGACAGCGCCATTAAAAATGGACTCAACAACAATAACAACAACAACAATAAAAAGTATGACGTGTTGTTTCTTTGGTAGGCTCATTAGAGTTCAAGGGGGTGTGCAGGGGGTTGTGTAGGTGTGAGGTGATGCAGGGGGTTGTGGAGGTATGAGGTGTGCAGGGGGTTGTGGAGGTGTGAGGTGGTGCAGGGGGTTGTGGAGGTGTGAGGTGGTGCAGGGGGTTGTGGAGGTGTGAGGTGGTGCAGGGGGTTGTGGAGGTGTGAGGTGGTGCAGGGGGTTGTGGAGGTGTGAGGTGTGCAGGTGTTTTGTTGAACTATTTAATGATGAATTGCTTCATATTAGAAAAACATGCTATTGATCACCAAGTTGCTTAATTATGCATGCTCATCAATCAGAAATATGAATATTCAACGAATCTCGAACACTTGGCAGTTCAATGGAAGAGGATGTCTTTGAATTTCCCGATACTGATGAACTCACTGGTTAGGCTATTCTTCATTATAGAACTGCTACTACTACTACTACTACTACTACTTCTACTTCTACCACTATTACTACTTCTACTTCCACTACTACTACTACTACTACTACTACTACTACTACTACTACTACTACTACTACTACTACTACTACTACTACTACTACCACCACCAATATCAAGGCTCTCGGCTGAAGGATGACTTTGCGGTGCTGGTGAAACTGGGTCATGGAGGCTTCGGTGACGTCATAAAGGTGATGATGGTGGTAATGATAATGATAACGATCATCCACACCCTCATTTAATCCACACCCTCCATCCCCCCATCCAGGTGCAAAACAAATTGGATGGCAGGTTCTATGCAATCAAGCGCATCCGACTCGATCCCCGCAACAAAGGCGTCACCAGCAAGATCACCAGGGAGGTCAAACTACTCTCCCGACTCAACCACGAGAACGTCGTCAGGTGGGGCTGCTGGGTGGGTAAGTGGGGAAATGGTGGTGGGCGAGGGGGGTAGATATAACACCATCAACAACACCGACACTACAAAAAAACAACAACACCTTCAGCTTTACCAACCACAACAACACAACAGACACTACATCAACACTCACAACTTCAACCCAAACAACAATCACAACTTCTACTACTAACACAAGAGAACTGACACAAGAGCTTCGTAGGGCAGCGCAGCTGGTTGAGATTTTACTCTTCAGACTGCTAAACAACTTAACGGATTAAAACAACAACAACAACTTCAACACAAACATCAACCACACAGATACTACACGTCGTGGATGGAGACGTGGCAGGCAGCGCCGTCGTCGCCACACAACGCCACCAGAAGCTCCGAGAAGATGACCATCGACTCGTCGCGAAACATCTTCGACTGCTCGTCTGAGTACGTGTGTGTCTGTCTGCATGTCTGTGTGTATGTCTGTCTGCGTGTCTGTGTGTATGTCTGTCTGCATGTCATGCCGGGTGTCTTGCTGGACGTCTTGCTGGGTTTATTTAAACATTTGCTTGAATATTTAGTGAGGAAAGTGAGGCGTCTACGCTGGAAGATGATGAAGAAGAGGAAGACGATGACGACGACGACGATGATGATGATGATGATGATGATACTTCCAAACTTGTGGTGAGCAGAGATGGTTACCAAGAGGAAGAAAAATTGAATGAGCATTGTGGCTATGATGATGATGATGTAATGATCAATCGTTATCATCACCACCCATCACAGAGCGCTCCCAAGGCGGTTTCTCAGTTTTTGTACATCCAGGTTTGTTGCACGAAATAATGTCTCAAACCCTGAGCACCCCTCCTACAAAATGGACTGTTCTACACGCAGATGGAGTACTGCGAGAAGAGCACGCTAAAGGACGTGATCGACGAGGGCGTCTACAAGGACGAGGCGAAAGTGTGGCGCTTGTTCAGGGAGGTGGTTGAGGGACTGGTGCACATTCATGATCAGGTGTGTGCCTCACTCTCTTGTAGCTTGCTTGGCATTTCTCCCTACTCTCTCCTCTTCCTTTTTCCTCTCCACTTCACCTTGTCCACTCACTCACTCTCTCTTACCTTCTCCATCCTCTCCATCCTCCTCCTCTCCAGGGCATCATCCACAGGGACTTGAAGCCAGTGAACATCTTCATGGACAGCCACAACCACGTCAAGATCGGGGACTTCGGCCTTGCCACCTCCGCTTCTGAGTTCACTGCCGCTGTGAGATCTCATCTCTTAAAAATCATTTCGTTTTTGCCGCCATTTATAGGTTTTATTTGGATATTCTAGAAAATATATTCAACTACAAATGCATGTTTGTCATCCCAACCTTCTAATCGTCGACAAACCAACCAATCAACTAAGCCACCCACCTCCAAGCAACCATCCTCCCAAACAAACAACCAACCCCCAATGCAGGACTCTGGTCAGAGGGGCAAGAGGACGACCAAGCAGTTCATGCAACGCTCGCTCACCTCCAACGTTGGCACCGCCCTCTACGCCAGTCCTGAGGTCATCAACATGGACAGCTCCTACAACCAGGTGTGTGTGTGTGTGTCTTTGTGTTTGTGTGGGCTTGTGTGTGTGTGTGTTTGTGTGTGTGTGTGTTTGTGTGCATGAGTGTGTTCTTTCTTTTCCCTTTTTCACTTTTTTCCTTCCTCTCTCTCTCCTTCCTCTCTCTCTCCTTCCTCTATCTCTCCTTCCTCCTCAGAAGGTGGACCTGTACAGCGTGGGCATAATCTTCTTCGAGATGACGTACAAGCTCTTCAAGACTCTCATGGAGAGGCACGCTGTCCTCTCGAAACTGCGCAAGTCTTCCATCACCATGCCCCCAGATGCCCAGCAGTTCATTGGGCCGCCTCAGGTTGGTGAGGGGGTTGGTTGCTTGGGTGAGATGGTTGCCAGGTTGGGTGGATGAGTGAGTGAGGGTTAGGGTGTTGGTTGCTTGGAAGAATAAAAACCTTATGAATCCACATGAAAAATAAGCTTCACTCCCACATTAACACACACACACACAGATGAGCATTATTCTAATGCTCTTGAACCACGACTCCTCGAAGCGACCGACTGCTCGCGACCTCCTTTCGAGCGAGCACCTGCCGCCACCGCCCTTCGACGAGGACCAATTCGATCAGACGCTCATCTCAGCGGTGAAGAACCGAAAGAGTCACGCGCACAAGAGCCTCCTTAACACCATCTTCTCGCAAAACACCACGACCGTTGTCGACTACTCCTACGATCACTATATGACTAAGGTTTCGTTTCGTGGTGTTGGTGTGGTGGTCATAAAGATAGAGATGAGGCAATGCTAGTTATTCACGTGGTCATTCATAATAACGACACTATCAACCATTCCACTTCACCAAATACCACGCCAATTAACCTCAACACCAACCAAGCCACATCAACGTCCACACTGCACCAACCACTACCACAAGGGCAACTTCCTGAGCACCAAGAAGAACATCTGGGAGCTGGTGCACGCGATGGCGGGTGTGTTCGCAAGCCATGGAGCCGTGTATCTTGACACTCCGTTCCTCTCGCCCTTCCCTGAAAACGTCTACAACGACTTCAACGACTGCGCCAAACTCATGAATCGAGCTGGCAACTTGGTCGTCTTGCCCCACGACACCAAGGTACTGAGTGAGCCTAGCATGTATAAATAATAATAATAATTATTATTATAATGATAAGAATGGTATTAATAATAATAACTATAACAACAATAACAACTTAATAAAGGTTGGCTTCGCCCGCTTCGTCGAGAAGACGAACAGCGACAGCGTGAGGCGCTACAGCGTCGGCAAGCTCTTCCGCGAGAACCTCCTGAACGAACTGCACCCCAGGGAGACCTGGGTGGCCAGCTACGACGTGGTGTCTCCCGCCAATGGCGAGACCGACATAATCAACGACCTCGACCAGCTGTTGCTGCTGAAGCAACTGCTGGAGCAGTTCAATATGTCGGAGCTGCAGTACGAGTTGAAGTTCAACCACCGAAGCATCGTCAGCGCCATCCTCAGCTACCTCGGAGTCGCCAAGGATCGTCATCATGACATCTTCATCATCCTCAATGATAACAAGGTTGACTAGCTCATGGGTGATGAAGAAGATGATGGTGATGACGATACTGGTAGGAGTCAATGTTGGTGGTATTGATTTTGTATGCTCATATGCACGCATGTCTTCCAGTTAAGTGCTTTCCGTTCTCAACTCCATTGTGCACAACACTTCCACCACGTCAGAACGTGAACCAGTGCAAGGTTCGTCTGGTGCACCATGGTGTGGACGAGGAGAGGTACCTCAGGTTCAGCCAGCTGAGCAGGAAGGACAGTTCGTTGGATGACGTCACGAGTCATCTCAAGTGCATCACGAGTCACAGCAGTCCTGTGCGTTGTGTGTGTGTTCAAGTGTGCGTTGTGTGTGTTCAAGTGTGCGTTGTGTGTGTGTTCAAGTGTGCGTTGTGTGTGTGTGTTCAAGTGTGCGTTGTGTGTGTTCAAGTGTGCGTTGTGTGTGTTCAAGTGTGCGTTGTGTGTGTTCAAGTGTGCGTTGTGTGTGTTAGGGCTTCAATCGATGTTTTTGTGATTTTTCGATTGCATTTTCTGTTTTATTCAATGGTTCTGCCTCTTTCCGCAGGAGAGCGACATGGTGAAGAAGGCCCTCAACTACTTCGACAAGCTCTTCTCCTTGATGAAGGCCTCCGGAATCAAGTTCAAAGTGACAGCATCCTCTTCGCAATTATTCATTTTACCATTCGAAACATTTTCTGGGATGATGATGATGATAATGATGCCGATGATGATAATGACGCCGATGATGATGACACGCCAATGTGATGGCAATCCGGCAGACGAGCATCAGCCTGAGTTTGACGACGGACATCAACCTCTACTCGGGCGCCTTCTTCCAGTTCTCTCGCTGCTTGAAGCGCAAGGTGGACGTGGTGGCGGTGGGAGGTGCCTTCAGCTCGCTCCTGCAGCACTTCAGACAGCCAGGCAGAATCGGGAACGCCTCCAAGCACGCTGTCGGAATGACCATCTACTTGGAAAGGGTTCACTTTTCCTCTTCATTGTTGTTGTTGTTGTTGTTACCTTAGTTGATGAGAAGTGTCTTATGATTCAGTAGTTGACACATTTCCGGAGATAACAACAACAACACCACCAGTTCCTGACCGACCCCAGTCTGGCAGAGGTGATGGAGAGGAGGAGTTTCGTCGACGTGTTGCTGACTTCCCAGGAGGACGAGGGCCTCTTGAACTACAGCATCCTCCTCCTCAACTGCCTCAGGAGCCTCGGCTACCGCTGCAGCCTCTACGACAGGTTTCCCGCCTCAGTGGATGACGTCAAAGCCTACTGCAAAGTGCACAACGTGCCCTACCTCGTCGTCGTCGATGCCGAGTTGTCGCTCTACAAGGTGGTGTCTTGTCGGCATGCTGGCGCTTCTTGTTGCTCTTTTTGCTTTGCTTTTTTTTTTTAATTTGTTTGCTTTTTGACTTTTGATGATGATGATCATAATGATAATGATGAGCGTTACCTTCATCAGATCGACGAGAAGGACAAACTGATATGCAAGGAGAAGAATCGGACCAAGTTTCTAGAGGCGCTCAAGAAACGGTCTGACTAAACACCCCATCCACCCACCAGTCACCCATTCTTCACCATTTACCCACTCTTTTTACAACGCTCATCTAAGCACCACAAGCCACCACTGTGTCCACCACAAGCCACCACTGTGTCCACCACAAGCCACCACTGTGTCCACCACAAGCCACCTCTGTCCACTACTGTGTCCACCACGCAGGATGCAGCTGCACGAGTGCAAGACGAGGAGGGCCTCTCACAGCGAGGATTACACGCAGGACAGCGAGCCTTCCGAGTCAGACCACTACCACACGCCCTCTGTCGACGTCAAGATGGTTGGTTCTCCAGGCCCTTACTCCCACGTCAACAAGGTGTTTGGTCTGGTGGTGGTGTTGGTTGCTGTTTGTGTGCGGTAGGTCTGATGAACTACACTGTGCAGTTCATCATCATCATCGAGTGGGCGCAGCAAAGAGGTCACAGGCTGGTTATAGTAATGATGCTAACTCACAATACTAGGTGCTGCAGATCACGCGTGAGACGCTGATGAAGTTCAAGAAGCACCTCGAGGTCAAGGTCCTCGTGACTGACCTTCAGAAACGAATTCTCAAGGCGATCGCTTTCCAAATCGAGATGGTAATTGAGTGTCTCTACTCGAAATTTTTTTAACTTTTTTCTCCATTATTTTATTTACAAATTTTCAACTTATATTTTTTATATATATATTACATTATGTTTTAATGGTGTGGACTATTTTTATGAAATAACTGGTTTATACAAATTATCTAGATTTTAAACTCTCAGGTTAAAGAGAATTCTTCGCTATTGTCTGTCATGAACATTGTCACGAAAGAGTCAGTAGCTTCTTGCTTTTAGAGCAGTCATTCAGATAATATTTGTTTTTTTTCTTTATTTTACGTATATATAGTGCTCTATAATAACTGCTAATGTTTACATATTTTCAAATAAATTTTATTTGCAAATCTGTAGGTTCCCGAAAGATAGGAAGTACATATTGAAGGTTGCAGAGGAGATTGTGGCGTTGAATTTGAACAAGTATGTTCAACGGAGGGGGTCTAATGTATTGATCATGAAGTAATTATTATATTCAATTAAATGACGAATGATTACATGATGATGAAGGGTAGATAATTTACTCACGATGATCTCTTGACTTTTCAGAAATCAGATTTTGATTTTGTACTCAGCCTACGACGACTACTACAAGGTTGTATTGTGATCGGTCTTGAGCCTTCCAGATACAGTTTCAAAACTAATTAAGATTATCGTGCATATGCAAGCTTTCTCTGTACGCATCTACTCATTACCCGTGTTTTAATCAACGAATTGTTCTTTTTTTAAAGTTCTAATAATTCAGATTTTTTTTAATAATAACGACCAGTATTAAAAAAATGACTTATGAAAATATTTTTAATATCAAAGTTTCTTGTTTAGAATATTTCTAAATATTCGTCTAGTGGTTTTTAAACCTTAGTCCACTCCTGACTCGCGCAATTTAATACTAGTTTCCAAATAATCTGGTGAGTTCCATTTCAGCGTTTCACAGAATCAGAAAAAGATTTTCTATATGAAATTTATTTAAATTAAAAGTAACTAATTGTTTATTCATTTTTTTAACTTAATAGACTACATTACAAAACTATATTTTAAGTCTGGAAACTAAGTGAATACGTTTGTGATAGGAAGCATGAAGCACCAGACTCCAGAGATTTCGTGGCACGAGAGAGATCCCATCTTCAGCGTTGACATTCAGTTCTGCGCACAAAGTGGCGTGCACAGACTAGCCTCCGCAGGAGCTGACAAGACCATCAGAGTTTGTTTCACATCTGCAGTATGTTAGACTCTAACTTTATTAGAGAATGTAGCTCTAACAGTTAGAGCTACATTCTCAAATGAAGTTATGAATAATTAAATCATTGATATTGTAAATATGCTCAATAAATGTTTGCAGGTGTGGAACATATCATGGCAGTCTTCCCTGGAGATTGAGTGCATGTCGACTCTCACAAGACACATCAAGACAGTCAATGTCGTCAGGTTTTCTCCAACTGGTATGCAATTATTTCTTAAATTGAAAATCTTTATTTATACATGGAGTATTATTTAGGTATTTTTTTGTCTTTCAGGTCACATACTGGCTTCTGGAGGCGATGGTTTGTATACCTAGACAATTATTTTTTTTCATAATTATAAATAAATTAATATTAATTGGAATTCGATCAGACTCGTACATAATTCTCTGGGAACTGGACACTTCGGGGGCAGAGGGATCTCTGAATGAAGGAGACTGCGAGGGCTGGAAAGTGCTCAAAACCCTCAGGTGTGTGCAGGATGATGTTTATATCGATGTGGTGTACACTAATTTTAATAAGATAAAACATAATTATTCATGGCAGCCATTAAAGATTCTAAAATATTCAGGTTTCACTCATTAACCAACTCTCTTCCACCATTCTCTCATTTCTACCCTTCCCCTTTTCCAACTTCTACTTTTTTTTTCTCACTTCATCTACCACCTCAACCTTCACAGAGGTCACACAGAAGATGTGCACGACCTTGCCTGGTCAGCTGATGGCTTGACCTTATTGTCCGGCTCGATTGACAACACTGCAGTGCTCTGGGACGTGAGGAAGGGGCACAAACTCTTCACGTTGACGGAACACAAGGGCTTCGTGCAGGGAGTGGCCTTTGACCCCCTCCTGAAGCTTGTCAGCACACTCTCCAGTGACAGGTGTTGTCTTCTTGTGATGTGGTGTGCTTTTGATGGGAGGCTTCCAACCATTATTGTTGCCATCTAAACAAAAATTAAACTGCAAGTAGCCTTCCTGTTTCATCTTTTTAACCACTAATCTTTCTTACCACCTTCCCTCCCCCCCGCAGGAGTCTGAGAGTCTTCCACACAGGCAACGGCTGCATGGCGCACGAGGTGAAGAAGGTGGCGATAGGCGCGAAGGTGTGCAAGCTCTTCCACGACGACTCCATGAAGTCCTTCTTCAGGCGCCTGTCGTTCAGTCGGTGGGAGGAGTTTGAATGCTTAATTAGTAAGGTGGGAGGAGTTTGAATGTTTAATTTGTGAGGTGGGAGGAGTTTGAATGTTTAATTTGTGAGGTGGGAGGAGTTTGAATGTTTCATTAATGAGGTGGGAGGAGTTTGAATGTTTAATTAGTAGGGTAGGAAGAGTTTGAATGTTTAATTAGTGTGGTAGGAGAAGTTTGCTAGACTTTTACCATCTCTTACATACTTTCACACCATATGGTAAGTTCCTTTTTCCACAGGTCCTGATGGCAACCTGCTGGTGGTGCCTTCAGCCTCGTTTGAGTGTGGTGGTGCTGATGATGATGCTACCTCCACTTGCATCAACAGCACTCTCCTCTTCACCAGGGACAACCTCTCCAAGTGAGTGTTGTCTGTGTGTGTGTGCTTGTGTGTGTGTCTGCTTGCGTGTGTGTCTGCTTGTCTGTGTGTGTCCGCAGGCTCTTTTTCTAACCCACTTCTTCACCCTCTTATCCACTATCTGCTGCCTTCACTAACTCCCATCACCCCACACAAAGCCTAACCTTCTCCCATCTTATTCACTAACCCATCCATCCACCTCCAGACCTCTCCTCTATCTGCCACTACCACCACTCTGTCGCAACTCAGTGGCTGTTCGCTTCAGTCCTCTCCTGTACGCCCTCAGGAAGGTCGCAAGGCCTGATGCCATGATCAGGTTCGTGAGGGGGGGGGGAGGAGTTGTGGGTTTATTAATTATTTTCTCTTATTACTTCTACTACTACTACCAATACTACTACTACTGCTACTACTACTAGTACTACCAATACTACTACTACTACTACTGCTACTACCACCTCCTCCAACCAGCCTGTCCTACAGGATGATCTTTGTGGTCGCCACAGACAACTCACTGCTCCTCTACGACACCCAACAAACCACCCCAGTCCTCTGCCTCACTAACATCCACTACCACACCCTCAATGACGTCACGTGGTTTGTGGCGATGTGCGAATTCGAATATAATTATTTGTCTCGACGTTTGTCATTGCAACGCTTGAATCAGTAATGATTTTTTGATACAACTAATAGTTCTATTATTGTGTTGTCATGGTTTCAAATTTATTATTATTATTTGTTTTTTAACCCACACAGGTCACATGATGGCTTGATGCTGGTTGCGTCATCATCTGACGGTTACTGCACCATCGTGAAGTTCGAAGAGGGCGAACTGGGCAGGGTGTATGTGCAAGGGGATGGTAGGAGCGCAGTAGATGGCGTGCCTGGATGAAGAAGAATTTTTTATTGTACAGAACTTCACTTGACTTGGTTTTTATTTATTTAATGTACTTTTTCAAAGGTTTTTAATCAATTCAAATAATGTGTTAAATCTGATTTTAAATTATTTTCATATCTCAATTGGTTTTTTAATTGAGGAAAATTTAATGTTGATGAAAAAAATATTTAAATTTAATTCAATTTATCTTGGTGGGAATCTACTTTTAAAAAAGGTAACTCAATATTTTAACCGGAGACTGCAAAATCATTACTAATTTGGCAACCTTCCAAGATTTTTAAGAAAGTTTTTTTATAAGGCTGATTATTTGTCTGATAACGGTATAGAAAAGAATAAAAGAGTTGTGTAAGAGAATTGGTTTTAAAACTTTCCTCATCTTATTTTATAATCATTTAAAGGGTTTTTTTATAATACTTTTTGATGTTCTTTTTTATCTGAAAATATTTATTTAAAAACCTTATATCAGACCTAAAAGGTCTTCTGAAATCCATTATGATTAACTAATTATCCAACACTAGTGAATAGGACAGGATAGGATGATCAGCCAGACAGAAGTTTTGGCGGAGTTGGTGGTGGACGGCTTTTGGAAGGGTGACGACTACAAGAAGGTGGTTCGGAGGGTGGAGGATGGCTTCCAGTTCTGCTCCGACCTCTCGCGCATGGTGCAGGAACGAGCCGAGTTGGAAGGGAAACATGCGCACAAACTGCAGCAGTGGTCGAGCAAGTGGAGCGAGTTCATCGAGAAAGGTTGGTGCATGAGGCTTGTGAACTGTTTAAAGTAGAGCTGTGCTTTAATCTATGTTAACTTAAGATGAACACGTTAATCTATTAACGAATTTTTAACGGCGTTAACTATTTTAACGGATTTTACAAAAAATAACGCATTTAACAGTTTTAATGCATTCAAACTTATCCAAAGAACAGAACTTCTATGGGGTGAAAAATACTTGAAGTTTTCAATATTGTTGCAATTTGGCGCTTTACACAAAAAATATGTTCTTCAGAAGATAATCCAGCTTATGTCATTCGTTTCACACAAAATTTATTCCCAAATTGACACAGAGAATGAATAATCAGAATATCAAATGTTCAATAATTGCCACATCATTAGACCCCCAATTTAAAATGTTTAAAAAAATGAAAGATTTTAAACAACTATAAGAAGAAAAGAAAACCTCAAAAACTATAGAGCCTTCACCAAACAAAAGACTACAAACATATGTAACTTCAGATTCTGAAGATGAAGATACCTCAATGACAACAAAGTCAATCATTCAACGTTATAGAAAAGAATCTGAAGTAGGCTTTGAGAGTTGTTCTCTTGTTTGGTGGCAACAAAACGAAAGAGCATATCCGACTCTTGCGAAACTGGCAAGAAAGTACCTGTCATCTGCTGCAACTACAGTTCCATGTGAACGTCTATTCAGCTTGTCAGGACACATAGTTTGCAAGAAAACAGCCTCTTTAGATCCAACTAATGTTGAAAAACTTGTTCGCTTGAGTAACTGGCTCAAAAATGATGTGTGACAATTTCATTTTTTATCATTTATTGATTCTTTTTTTTCTCTAAAATGTGGATAAAATATTTAGAGAAAAAAAGTCTGCTAACATTTTTATTACATTTCTAAGAACAAAAATTTAAATACTATTTTAAACTAAAGTCAAATAGGCTAAAAACATTGCGTTAAAATACGATAAACACTCGATTAAAATTTTAATCTAACGATTAACGGCGATTAAAATTTTTAATCGTGGAACAGCTCTGGTTAAAAGATCCTTCTGTCTTTTATTATTAAAAAAATGAAACTTAAGTTTTGTAAATCAAATCAACATACTTGTCATAAAATCAACTCCCTTCCACCCGCTGCAGGCAGTGAGTACGGCACGTGCAAAGACGTGTTGCTGACATCTCTGAAAGAGGCGACGACGTTGGCGCAAGTGCACACGGGCATGGTGGCTCGGCTGGGTGACCTGCAGACGGAGATGAAGAAGTGGAGGGCTGAGTGCTTCAGGAAAACCGTCATGGGCGCGTGCAAGGAGGCGAGGAGTCTCGAGGAGGAGTTCAAGAAGGTCCCTGCAGCCATTATGCAATGCAATGCAATGAATATTGTTAGCCACAACTAACACCAAAATAAAAACAACCACCACAACAACTTCAACAACTACAACTACAAAAACCAAAATAACTACAACCACCAGACTACCACAACTACAACAACCAAAATAACGACAACCACCAGACTACCACAACTTCACACAGGCTCAGAAGCCATGGCTGCACTACTGGGCCAAGCTGCAGAGGTACCAGAAAGAGAAGGAGGTGCTCGAGAAGAACATCAAGGTGCTCGAGATGACCATTGCTGGTGTGGGAGAGCAGGTGGGTGGGTGGGTAGGTGGGTGGGTAGGTGGGTGGGTAGGTGGGTGGGTGGGTGGGTGGTTAAATGAAAGGGTTAGTGGGTGGGTGGGTGTGTGGGTGGCTGTATAGGTGGGTAGCTTGATGTTTTTTGCACCAATTATGACGCTAATCGTTTTGGCGGCAACTACCTTCAACGTCTCTGAACAATTTGTCTCCACCCAATTAATACTAATTGATTGCCCTTTGAGCAGCCATTTCTTCCTTTTCACTATCACTGGCATGAGGCTGATGATGATGATATTGCTGATGATGGTGATAATGCTGATGATGAGGAGGATGCTGATGATAATAATGATGATGATGATGATAATAATGATGATGATGATGATGATGATGATGACGCAGGACAAGAAGATGCAGGAGAAGTTGGAGAAGCAGCGCAGGGAGGTGGAGCAGTTGGAGGACAAGGTCGCCAAGGTGCTGAAGGACATCCGCATCCAGAGGTACCTTTTCCTGATGGTGATGACGATGCTGATGATAGTTGGGAAAAGGAGGAGGGTGGTGATAATGATGCTTTGAATGTTTGAATAATTTCATGAAGTTTTTAAATCACCAAGGGCTTGCCTCTCAACCAGAAAACACTTTCAAGCAGCTAAGCACTTTCCAAAACCACTTACTCCACCCCACAACTCTCATTTCCTATCTCCACCTTTCTCCCACCACTACCTCCTTCACCCTTTTCTTCACCCTCTCCTTCACCCTACCCTTCACCTTCTCCTTTACCCTCTCTTTTACCCTCCCCTCCCCCCAAAGACCAGTCTACTTGGGCGAGATGGAGGACTTGTTCGAGAAGTCTCAGGTGCTGGAGGGCAGGAGGTTGGAGTTCGTGAAGGACACCCTCTCTGGCCTGCATGCCTCCGTCGACCTTTCCCTCATCGATAGGTCCTCTTTTGTGTGTTTGTGTGTGTTTGTTTGTATTCTTGTATGTGTTTGTTTGTGTGTGTCTGTGTGTTGGTCTCTTTGTCTCTTCCCACCATACAACTCTCATACAACCCACTCATCCAGCATCCCAATGGTGTACATGCAGTGGCGCAGGAGGCTGCTCGACTTGGAGCCCTCGAAGGACCTCAGGCACTGGGCACACCTCAATGGCCTCTCCTCCTCACCACCCCCTGAGTCACAGGCCCTGGTGAGTGTGTGTTTGAGGGTGCCTTGATCGATAGTTAAAGTTTTACAAAAATGTAATTAATAAGTTTTACAAAAATGTAATTAATAAGTTTTACAAAAATGTAATTAATAAGTTTTACAAAAATGTAATTAATAAGTTTTACAAAAATGTAATTAATAAGTTTTACAAAAATGTAATTAATAAGTTTTACAAAAATGTAATTAATAAGTTTTACAAAAATGTAATTAATAAGTTTTACAAAAATGTAATTAATAAGTTTTACAAAAATGTAATTAATAAGTTTTACAAAAATGTAATTAATAAGTTTTACAAAAATGTAATTAATAAGTTTTACAAAAATGTAATTAATAAGTTTTACAAAAATGTAATTAATAAGTTTTACAAAAATGTAATTAATAAGTTTTACAAAAATGTAATTAATAAGTTTTACAAAAATGTAATTAATAAGTTTTACAAAAATGTAATTAATAAGTTTTACAAAAATGTAATTAATAAGTTTTACAAAAATGTAATTAATAAGTTTTACAAAAATGTAATTAATAAGTTTTACAAAAATGTAATTAATAAGTTTTACAAAAATGTAATTAATAAGTTTTACAAAAATGTAATTAATAAGTTTTACAAAAATGTAATTAATAAGTTTTACAAAAATGTAATTAATAAGTTTTACAAAAACTTAATTAATAAGTTTTAAAATAATTTAATTAATAAGTTTTAAAATAATTTAATTAATAAGTTTTAAAATAATTTAATTAATAAGTTTTAAAATAATTTAATTAATAAGTTTTAAAATAATTTAATTAATAAGTTTTAAAATAATTTAATTAATAAGTTTTAAAATAATTTAATTAATAAGTTTTAAAATAATTTAATTAATAAGTTTTAAAATAATTTAATTAATAAGTTTTAAAATAATTTAATTAATAAGTTTTAAAATAATTTAATTAATAAGTTTTAAAATAATTTAATTAATAAGTTTTAAAATAATTTAATTAATAAGTTTTAAAATAATTTAATTAATAAGTTTTAAAATAATTTAATTAATAAGTTTTAAAATAATTTAATTAATAAGTTTTAAAATAATTTAAGTAATAAGTTTTAAAATAATTTAAGTAATAAGTTTTAAAATAACTTAATTAATAAGTTTTAAAATAACTTAATTAATAAGTTTTAAAATAATTTAATTAATAAGTTTTAAAATAATTTAATTAATAGTAATAAAAGTATTATTTGAATTGAGCGTCTATTTTGTTTCACAGTTTATATTACTCATAGCCTGACAGATGCAGGCTTTTTAATCTTTTATAATATATTTGAACAATTATAATTTTCATTTTCATCTCAGAGACATTTGATAGTTCTCCCGCACAGCCATTCATCGAGAAGTCAGCGAAGAAAGGCAAGGCGCCCTCGGTCGAAGCTTCACTGCCCACCAAGCCCGTCAGAACCGACCACCAACAACACCTCGTCACTGCCACCATCAAAAAGTCTGTCTCACTCTAGCGAACGTTTCAGAATATAAGCTTGTTTTCGAATGCATTTTTAGTTTTTGAGAACTTAGAGCTTTTTTAAGTTCTATCATCGTTCACTCTATTCTTCACTTCAACCCTCACTTTACCCTTACTCCACCCCCCCCTCCATTCTTCACTCCATCCTCACTCCATCCTCACTCCATCCTCACTCCATCCCCACTCCATCTTCACTCCATCCTCACTCCATCCTCACTCCATCCTCACTCCATCCTCACTCCATCCTCACTCCATCCTCACTCCATCCCCACTCCATCCTCACTCCATCTTCACTCCATCCTCACTCCATCCTTACTCCATGCACGCACAGGACAAACGACTACAATGAGGAACTGAATCCCTTCGGAGACGATGACGCTTCATCGATTGAGGAAACTCCCTCTGTCGAGGAACCCCAGCCAGCCAAACGACCCTCGCAACTGCCCCCTGATCCTCCCCGGTCCATCCCTGAACATCCCCGGTCAACCCTTAACCTTCCCCGGTCTACCCCTGACCTCAACAAGCCTACCACTGGTTCTAGCAGGCCAACCCACCAAGAGGCACCATCCCTGCCCCCCAACGACACCTCTTCTCTCAAAACAGGCGCTTCCAATTCTTCACTTTCCTCGCTCAACTCGACCACTGCTCCACCACCACTGCCACCTATCGAGCCGCTCGCGACCACTTCCCCACCAGACTCCGATGCCCTTTCTCACTCCTCCACCGACTCGAAGGTCGCCATCGACGAGAGGAAGTACGTCATCGGGTGAGTGGTGTGTTCGCAGGTGTGGTGTGGCAGT
Source organism: Piscicola geometra (assembly GCA_943735955.1). Taxonomy (NCBI): domain Eukaryota; kingdom Metazoa; phylum Annelida; class Clitellata; order Hirudinida; family Piscicolidae; genus Piscicola; species Piscicola geometra. Next base: position 4,670,023 of record OX030959.1, on the reverse strand, counting down.
AGGGGAGTTTAGATATGGCATATGGCCACAGTTGCTGTTCAACATTATCATAACTGCCCACATGCAGCAACCAATCCACCAACGCAGACACAACTACAAGCCTGAACTCAATCCCTTCGGAGACTCCACGCCATAAGGCTCACCTCCCAGCTGACGTCATCCTACCCATGATACGGAAGAAACTCACTCACTCACAAATAAAAGTCTTCTTACATTCTTCTTCGATTCGATTTTCTTTCTTGATTTTCGTTTCTGATCCTAGCTTAGTTTTCCTTACAGTCCTCTGTAGAATTAACTAATCAAATGCCTACACAAATGCTTGAAACATTTTATATATCTTTTATCGCAAATTTGATTTAATTCGATTTCGATTATAATATTTATTCTTGTTACCGTCGATCGCAATTATTTGATTTAATTGTACATGGTATTGCGTATATATCTCAGTTATTCGATTAAATTGTACATTGTATTGAGTCAATTATTCATTTAATTGTACATTGTATCGAGTCTGGATCGACTGGGAATTGTTAATTTATTGGCCGTTGAGAATATTAATTTGGGAGACTCTAGCGAAAGGTCAGGCGGCAGTTGTGCAAGTCGATCGATGATTCGAAATCGCAACCTTTAGCTTCGGAACCACCCATCTGAATTAGTTCTTAAGCGCTCTCGAAATTCTCAGCTCTTCTTGGCGACTTTCCTTCCGGCGCTACAAGCTCACGTGCTTTCAAATGCAAGTTGTACAGGACGTTTTCGACGTTCAATTCGTCGTTCTAGCCTTCATTGAGTCCTTCTGGCTCGCCTCTCTTCAACCAAGTTGATTGTGCTTGTCTTGGTGCTTCAATTGAGTTCATACAGTGGATTCGTCGTAGGCTGCCAATAATTGCGTTCTCAAACTACCGTCATTTAACCGTTATTTCATTGTTTCTTGTGCTCATGTTATTTGCAACGTCTCAATTGTATATGCAGTGAATCAAACTCGAGTCTGAATAATTGCTTCGAAGTTCACCTTTAATCATCTTTCCTTGGTAGACCCTCAATGAAGTGCTGTTGACGCATGCGACTCTAATGCATCATCTTATGCATCATCTTTAGATGCTTTCCAATGTAAGCCTCCTCCCTCACTAGGTTGTGTATTTGTGAATTTTGCGCTATATGAAGGTTGATTCATTTACTAGACTGTGCGTAGACAAGCCAATGCTGCATAGTTGCCTCTGCAGGCACCAGCCAACACTAGCCTCGACTAACAGCATTCTGCACACACAAGCGACTGACGGCCCCTTAATGACTGCCTCAGACTGCACCCTCAGACGACGAGCCTTTGAAAGGAAGACTGAACGAGGAGTGCCAGATCGATCGTTCGGGATTCGCCTGCTCGTCTGCGCTTTGAAGAACTCCGCTTCACGCGGTGTGCAGCAGTGGCTTTGCTTTGTAGCTGAGCGCGTTTGATCTTTTTGAAATGGCCGATTCATTTTCGAGTCAGCATTGTGGAGATTCAAGTGCGTGTGTGTAGTTTCAATGATTCGTTAAAATACACATTTTTCAGTTCGATTCAGCAGTTGACACCTGTACTCGGGCACAAATAATAGCGTTTAGAGGAACTAATTAGGTGACAATGGGCTAAGTGACGGCATCATTTGACTTCCTTGCGTGCTCCCTCGCTTGATTGTGCGTCTGAGACATATCAATAAATCTACGATGGCTTCGAATTGGAGCAGTCAGTTGATGCTTTCAACTTACTACAAATTGGGTCGGCTAAGTAGGTAAATAGATGTCTTTATATGTATGTAAGCGCCCTTCATGAGAGAGATTTGTAACGAAGACCTCGACAATAAATACGACTACTTGTTTCTCGAGCAATCAATGAGGGAGGCAAGGAGGGCATTAAGAGTCATTTATTTAAATGCAAACGATCCGCGTCAAGAGAGAGGCTTAAAAATAGGCGCTCAGACGGCGAGTGAGTGCAGACTGCACACCACAACGATCCTCTGCCGACGTCTGTGGCCGCTTCTTTGTATGCTCCAACGTCTCTGTCTTGGTCTGTTTTATTTCCTTGTCTGTCTTAGTCTGTTTGTCTTATTGTGTGTTTCAGAGTTAGTGAGCTAGCGAGTTTGAGTGTAGGTTTTTTAATGTATTCGCCTTTATCATGTATAGGCTATATGTTCAATCAATTTTGTGCTTCTTCCTAAATTGCTACGATCTGTCTGCCAGGCATTCCATCGTCGACCATGAAGAGTTGGACACTTACTTCTGAGCATCCCAGCTGTATCGAACATCATTCAAATGCCTTATCAACTCACCAAGACTTGTTCGAGCAAACCGTTGGAGCGAGTAAGTGACAGTGATGAAGCAAGCAGATAGGTGCTTCCTTCTGAGTTAGCAGTCTTAAGTCGATTAGTGGAGGTTCAAATGTTGCGCGAGTCAACGTGCGCGAGGAGATGATTCAATTAGACTGATTGGCTTGAGCAAGTCGAAGAGGACTGTTGATGAGATTGGAAGCGGAAGAGGATGATGATGGATCGATGGAGCGAGAGGCTTATTGAGTGACCAAGCAATCGTGCTCTCATCCATCAAGGTAACTCGGTTAGGTGGGGACTGATTTAGTGTTGTTGTTGTCGTCGTGTTGCTGATGTTGTCGTGGTGTTGCTGATGTTGTCGTGGTGTTGCTGATGTTGTCGTGGTGTTGCTGATGTTGTCGTGGTGTTGCTGTTGTTGTCGTCGTGATGCTGATGTTGTCGTGGTGTTGATGTACTTATTGTTGTCATGGTGTTCAATCCTCAACCAACCAACCCATCTATCCACCTCTTTATCAATCCACTTACCTATTCATCCATTTATCCACTCATCAATCCACCACCCCTCCCTCAACGAATTCACCCATCCATCCCTCAACCAATCCACCCATCTATCCCTCAATCCATCCATCCCTCAATCCATCCATCCCTCAACCCATCCATCCTTCAACCCATCCATTCCTCAACCCATCCATCCCTCAACCCATCCATCCCTTAACCCATCCATTCCTCAACCCATCCATTCCTCAACCCATCCATCCCTCAACCCATCCATCCCTTAACCCATCTATTCCTCAACCCATCCATCCCTCAATCCATCCATTCCTCAACCCATCCATCCCTCAACCCATCCATCCCTTAACCCATCCATTCCTCAACCCATCCATCCCTCAATCCATCCATCCATCAACCCATACATCCCTCAACCCATCTATTCCTCAACCCATCCATCCCTCAACCCATCCATCCCTCAACCCATCCATCCCTTCACTCCTAACATTCTTTCTTTCACTTCAGCAATCAACCGACTCAAGCATGCCTCTCTCAAGCACCTCCTTCACACCGCAGAGCAAGACATCAAGTTGAAGGTCAAACCACATCGACACTTGTCTTCATGCAAAGGTTGCTAGGGCAACAAAAACGACCTCCCAAAGGATCCTGAGATGCACTGGGACGCCACTGAAGACCAATGATTTAGGGGATGATTAAGAAGATGATTAAGGAAATGATTTAGAAGATGATTTAGACAGTGAATTAGACGATGATTAAGGAAATGATTTAGGCATGTGATCGCATTACAATGTGCATTGTTGAATGCACACGAGACCAATCAATCACCGAAAGAATCATCAAGTCGCTCACACAATGCAGCCTGAATGCACTGGCTGCCTTTTAGCATTAGAAGTTCTTGGCGGCCTACCTTGACACCGTAGTTTTTGCTTTAAACACGTTCCAAAAACAATTATAATTTTTATAAATTGTGTAAATATAGGATTTTTATTTCAAATTTTTAAAAACACAATTTAAAGCGAGTTTCATCTTTTTGTCCGAAGAGTGAAGTGAAGTCTGATCAATTACTTCTCCCTGGCAATGATCAGCTTGACATTTAGCTCAGACCGCATGCATGAATCAAAGCAGACGTCTCGAAAGTCTCGAAACTAATTGAACCAAACAAATCGCTTGTGAAGGTCACTTTGCGTGTGTGCTTCGAAAAGATGGCATTGTTCGAAAGTTAAAACGGATTAAATGAACGCATTAACGTGAGCTGAACCTTCCAGAAAGATTTTGCTTTGGAAACATCCCTCAATAACCTTTTGGCAGGAATTAGTGGATGAAGGCCAGAAATCGTCTGAAGGAAACTCTATGCGATGATTGGCTGCACATCACATGACTCCGCCCCCTCTGCAGTGAGTGAAAAGCGTCTGCTGCTTTAAATCGAGACGTGTGCATGCATGAGTGTGTTTGCGAATTGAATTTTTATTTCAACTTTAAATAACGAAAAGTAAAATGTCGATGGCCGAGTACATGTGCAAGTTGTTCTACGGCAGACGAGGCATCCAGCTGAACGACGAACAGTTCGCGCTGCTTTTCCCCAGCAGAAGCTCCAACTACCTGGCATTGAGCCTGCCTCCCAGCAAACCACCAGTAGGCTCCTTTATATTATTATTATTCTTTTCATTAAATTATTTCCCCTTTGTAATTCTTTCTATTTATAGTCTCGTAGGCATGGTAACTGAAGCTTTTGTCTCTGACTAATGTTGCATTCTTCAAGCCTAGTTCAGGAGAGGAACAGTGCAAGTCTTCGCGGGAAGCATGGAGTTTCTCAGAGCACCTCAACCACTCCCCTTCCCCCTACCGCCTCTCACACACCACTTCTCTTCCAACAGTCTACTCCCCCTTCCCCTTGCCCTCCTTCAACTTCTCAACTCCTTCCTCCACCAACACAGACTTCCACTCCCCCTATCTGACCTACCTCCAGACCACTGCCTACCCCACATACGACGAGAACTACACTCGCCTGCGCTACACTGACGTTGAAGCATCCCTCCTCGACCACACCCCTTCCGAACACGACTCTGACTCGAGCAAGGCCTCAGACAAGATCGATGCAGGCTCCAAAGCAGTCGAGGCGTTCACAGCACTGCAGCAGCCGACGCAGTGCATGCAGACGGAGTGCACGCTGAGGAGCGGCAGTGGTGCTTCCAAGTCCCCTGAAGACGAACGACAGCCGAGTTTCCTGGACCGTTGGAGCAACTACAACCAAGACTCCTTCTTCTTCGCGCCCATGCAGCAGGACCACAACAAGGAGTGGAGCAACTGCGCCTTCCAGAAAGGAAGTCCTCAACTCATGGACTTCGAGAAGACCTCAGACTTCTCCTCCGTCAAGAAGGAGTCGTGTGTTTACCTCTCTTCCGACTTCTCCTTCGCTGATGCTGCCTCAGGAGATGGAAGCGCCCTCTGTCGACCTTTCGAGGCTGCCAACGTCGACGTCACCACGCTGAACATCAAGTTGGGTGCTTCAACTCGCTTTCAAACTTTTCATTCAATTAAAGGTATCATTTGCAAAGATATAATTCTGAGGAAAAAAATTACAAATTGTATGTAACAGAACGACTCAAAGTTCGATGTAATTTTATGATTTCTTGTCTGGTGAAATGCAATCCATCGGTGCATTTAGTGCTGAAGTAGCTTATGAGCATTATATGTGACTTAGAAACCAAAAGTCATCCCTCAAAACGCCAATTTGGTCTTCAACTCGTTCACGTTTACACCACTTGAAACTATCTTTCATATTTTATTTCATCCAAGTTTGTTTCTTTCAAATTAATAGTTAATGAGCATTCAAGCGGAACGGAAGTGCAGGCTCCCCATCAGCCCAAAAATTCATCATCATCAGCCCAAATAATTTATCATCAACAACAAAAACTCACCATCAGCCGCCTCAACCACCACATCCATCTTTAGCGCCTTCCGTTCCAAGGGAAGATTGATTTGACGGATAGTTCTTTCGCCTTCATGAATAATTCCCTTCTAATGGCTGCATCTTTTCATTGACCGTTCATTTGAAAGACTTTTTTTAGATTTTTAGAGTCTGTGTTCAAGATTCAGTGCATGAACTATTACTCAACTACATCTTGCCATTAACCAACCTTCATCCAACCATCCATCTCGCCCACCCTCTCCATCCATCTCACTCACCCTCTCCACCCATCTCACCCATCTCACCCACCCTCTCCACCCATCTCACCCACCCTCTTCATCCATCTCACCACCACAACCAACCCTTCTCCATCCTTCTCACCACCACAACCAACCTCCCTCCAGTTGCAGCGCCTGCAGACACCCAGAGTTAAACCTCCTATACAAACCAACCCTGATGGACCCTCTCCCGACTGACTACCCTCCAGTCTTCGACACTTCGCACTACCAGCAGTACCCACCTCGGCATAAGGACTTCTCCAGCAGGAGCCAGTGCTTCATGAACGCTCGTCTCGAAATGGAGGTGTGTGTTTGTGAAGTGTTGTTAATTTAAGGAGAATGGCGCGAAGAATTTTGATTTTTGAATATTAATATTAAAAATTAAAAAAGTATAAAGTAAAAACTTTTGTGTTGCTTCTGTGTTAAGTGTATTAACACTCAAGCAACACTGAAGCAACACTCGAGCAACACTGGAGCAACACTGGAGCAGCACTGGAGCAACACTGGAGCAACACTGGAGCAACACTGGAGCAACACTGGAGCAACACTGGAGCAACACTGGAGCAACACTGGAGCAACACTCGAGCAACACTCGAGCAACACTGGAGCAACACTGGAGCAACACTGTAGCAACACTCGAGCAACACTGGAGCAACACTGGAGCAACACTCGAGCAACACTCGAGCAACACTGGAGCAACACTGGAGCAACACTGTAGCAACACTCGAGCAACACTGGAGCAACACTCGAGCAACACTCGAGCAACACTCGAGCAACACTCGAGCAACACTGGAGCAACACTCAAGCAACACTCGAGCAACACTCGAGCAACACTCGAGCAACACTCGAGCAACACTCGAGCAACACTCGAGCAACACTGGAGCAAAACTGGAGCAACATTCGAGCAACACTCGAGCAACACTCGAGCAACATTCGAGCAACACTCGAGCAACACTGGAGCAACACTCGAGCAACACTGGAGCAACACTGGAGCAACACTCGAGCAACACTCGAGCAACGTCTGCATCTTTCTCACTTATCCACATCTTCCATCCTCCATTATTTTTTTCGATTTGATTACATATTATTTTTATTGATTAGTTCATTTACCCATCTTATTTGTTGAGTTTTGTTTTACCAACTTTGAATAGTTTTTTAGTATTGTATTTGTCTTAGTTGTATCCTACTGCATTGTATCCTACTGCATTGTATCCTACTGCATTGTATCCTACTGCATTGTATCCTACTGCATTGTATCCTACTGCATTGTATCCTACTGCATTGAATCCTACTGCATTGTATCCTACTGCATTGTATCCTACTGCATTGTATCCTACTGCATTGTATCCTACTGCATTGTATCCTACTGCATTGTATCCTACTGCATTGTATCCTACTGCATTGTATCCTACCACATTGTATCCTACTGCATTGTATCCTACTGCATTGTATCCTACTGCATTGTATCCTACTACATTGTATCCTACTGCATTGTATCCTACTGCATTGTATCCTACTGCATTGTATCCTACTGCATTGTATCCTACTGCATTGTATCCTACTGCATTGTATCCTACTGCATTGTATCCTACTGCATTGTATCCTACTGCATTGTATCCTACTGCATTGTATCCTACTGCATTGTATCCTACTGCATTGAATCCTACTGCATTGTATCCTACTGCATTGTATCCTACTGCATTGTATCCTACTGCATTGTATCCTACTGCATTGTATCCTACTGCATTGTATCCTACTGCATTGTATCCTACTGCATTGTATCCTACCACATTGTATCCTACTGCATTGTATCCTACTGCATTGTATCCTACTGCATTGTATCCTACTACATTGTATCCTACTGCATTGTATCCTACTGCATTGTATCCTACTGCATTGTATCCTACTGCATTGTATCCTACTGCATTGTATCCTACTGCATTGTATCCTACTGCATTGAATCCTACTGCATTGTATCCTACTGCATTGTATCCTACTGCATTGTATCCTACTGCATTGTATCCTACTGCATTGTATCCTACTGCATTGTATCCTACTGCATTGTATCCTACTGCATTGTATCCTACTGCATTGTATCCTACTGCATTGTATCCTACTGCATTGTATTCTACTGCATTGTATCCTACTGCATTGTATCCTACTACATTGTATCCTACTGCATTGTATCCTACTGCATTGTATCCTACTGCATTGTATCCTACTGCATTGTATCCTACTGCATTGTATCCTACTGCATTGTATCCTACTGCATTGTATCCTACTGCATTGTATCCTACTGCATTGTATCCTACTGCATTGTATTCTACTGCATTGTATTCTACTGCATTGTATCCTACTGCATTGTATCCTACTGCATTGTATCCTACTGCATTGTATCCTACTGCATTGTATCTTACTGCATTGTATCCTACTGCATTGTATCCTACTGCATTGTATCCTACTGCATTGTATCCTACTGCATTGTATCCTACTGCATTGTATCCTACTGCATTGTATCCTACTGCATTGTATCCTACTGCATTGTATCCTACTGCATTGTATCCTACTGCATTGTATCCTACTGCATTGTATCCTACTGCATTGTATCCTACTGCATTGTATCCTACTGCATTGTATCCTACTGCATTGTATCCTACTGCATTGTATCCTACTGCATTGTATCCTACTGCATTGTATCCTACTGCATTGTATCCTACTGCATTGTATTCTACTGCATTGTATCGCACCACATTGTATTCTACTGCATTGTATTCTACTGCATTTCTCAATTTTTCCTTTTCCTGCCTCACCTGCAGCTGCCTGGCAAGATGAAGTCTCTGCAGCACATGTGTGCCGTGTGTGGAGACCATGCTGCCTGCCAGCATTATGGAGTGAGGACGTGTGAGGGATGCAAGGGATTCTTCAAGGTGTGGTTGGAGGTGGTTGGTGGTGGTTGGAGGTGGTTGGTGGTGGTTGTTGGCGGTTGGAGGTGGTTGGTGGTGTTGGAGATGGATGAAACTGGTTGGAGGCGGTTGGTGGTGGTTGGAGGTGGTTAGTGATGGTTGGAGGTGGTTGGTGGTGGTTGATGCTGGTAGATGCTGGTTGGTGGTGGATGGTGGTGGTTGATGCTGGTTGGTGGTGGTTGATACTTTTTATATTGAATAAGGGCGATGACTTAGGTAGTTTTTGTATACACTTTATGTTGCATATTGTTGTCTTGATGTTCTAACAAATCACAGATATTTCATGTTGTTGTTCTTGTTTTGAACACCGCTTGTTTATGCATTCTCCCTTATTGCAACATTCAAAGTTTGCAGCCTAATGGAGCGTGACGGCATACTCACATATATTTCAAAACTGCCACGCTTCATCGATAAAAATAAACTATCAAATTTAAAAAAGAAAAAAAATTATGGATTTAAAAACAACTTTTTGTTTACCATTTTTGAAATTTTCAAAAATGAATATTTTATCAAAAATCATAGAAAAGTATTTGTTCAAATCCTTAAAAAAGGATTAAAAACCTTAGCGATAATTAACGTTTGAGCACACGCCAAACGAATGGCGGACTCTAGTAAGCAAGCCATTGTTATGCCGAGAAGTGATTTAAGGAAATAAAAATAAAGTATTGAGCAGATTATGACGATTTAAAAAGACATTAGTGAAGGCAAGGGCAATGAGTGTCAGACTGCTCTAATGATAACGCACTGACGAGATAGATCGAAAATTGATAAAGACGTTACTGTTCCTGAAAGTATATAAATAATTGAACATTAACATTTTGCTAACTCAAATGCCGTGCCTATTTTGGAGATATTTCATTCGAGAATTAACATTAGCACCATCGGGGAATTATTTATAAAACTATTTTTAAAACAACCGAAATAACACGGGATCTAATGGATTATTTCCTACCTGTGGATGCATTTTTTCGGTTACTTAAGAGATCGTCTGAGTATAAGACTATTTTCTGTTTGTATTCAATGTCTAGCACTACTCCATTCAGAGGTTTTGTTAGGACGTTTCTAATCGCAACTCTTTTATCGACTAAGCGTATCTTTAAAAAACCTCAGAAAAGTAGTTGAAGAAAACTATGGTCCGTTCTAAATTCCTTTCAAGCTCTCCTCTCAACTTATTAATCGAATTAATTAAGGCGTCTTTAAAGAATGGCACAGATAAATGATAATCTAATGGGGCGAACTCACTGGATCGTAACTCACAAACTCCAGAAATAGAACCCGGTCTAAAAGTTCATCCGCCCACCCCATCTATTCTGCAATTTTTATCACTCGCCGTTGATATTCATGCCTACTTTGAGCTCCCTTGTTGAGAATTATACTGCGTTTGTAACACAGTGTATACCTTCAAAAATAACATGTTTGCATCGAATGAGTGAAGAATATCTTCGCAAATAAAATTATTTTATTAGAAAAAATCAAAAATAACAATGAATCCGAAGTTTTTTTATAACAAGAAAAACGATGATCACTAAACGTATATTTATCATGGCCTCTTATCACCCCCCCCCCCCTCCTCCTCCTCCCTCCCTTCGTCTGCCAGAGAACGGTGCAAAAGGGCGCAGTGTACGTGTGCTTGTCAGGCAAGAACTGCCCCATCGACAAGCGGAGGAGGAACCGCTGTCAGTTCTGCCGCTTCGAAAAGTGTCTGTCGGTCGGCATGGTGAAGGAAGGTTCGCGGCGACTGCTCTGGCTGTAGTTTGATCTGTATAATGAGTTTAAAATATTGATTCTACAATTTTGAAAAAATGCTTAATAAGTTTGTTTGTATGTTAAGCGCATCACAAAACAATAACTACCCAACACGAACACCACTACGCCACAGTGGTTCGAACAGACCTCTTGAAGGGGCGTAGGGGAAGACTGCCTTCGAAGCCCAAACTGCTCCTTCCGGCCAGAGACTCTTCCCTCTCTCCTCCCACCTCCTTCATCACCTCCCTCGTCAGAGCCTATGTCGACACCGCACCAGACCTGCAGACCCTCAACTTCACACACGTGCGTCTTTGGAGCTTTTAAAGATTTTTCGTTTAATCTCAAAGTTTTATTTATCTGAAACAGTTATCGTCCCCTCCACAGTTCAACGGCCCACTCAGCACAGCCATTCCTGGCATCACCACCAAAGCACCAGCCAGTGACCAGGCCTACCACGACCTGTTGTGCAGTCTGCTGGAGGCGTGCATACGGGTGAGTGTGGAGTGGAGTACGTGCCTGCCTGGCTTCGACTCCCTCTGCCAACACGACCAACAACTCCTCTTCCACGCCTCCCTTCTCGAACTCATCGTCATGCGCATCGCTTTCAAGTAGAAACAAGTTATTTTAATCTCGCCTCTTTTGAATGCCACTCAAAGTACTCAAATAGTTTATCCTGCTTCAACTCTTTCACTGCATCATCATCGACAGATTCGACACAAACGACAGCAGCCTAACATTTTGCGACGGCACAATTCTGGACTACAACCACTACATCAAACATCCCACATTCTCTTGGCTCGACTCCGTTGTCGACTTCTCAACTTCCTTCAAGAGTCTGCAAGACTGCCAACTCGACCTCTCCACCTTCTCCTGTCTTCTCGCCTTGTCCATGAGCTCCCGTGAGTCACCAGCAATTCGTCAATGCAAGCGTGAATGAAATTGATTTGTGATAATATAAAGTATGAAAAAAGTAAATTTTTTTCTAACGCATGCAACTCCTACTCTTATTCGACGCCACACGACAGACAGAGCAGGCGTCCAGGAAGCAGCCAGCGTCGACAAGCTGCAGTCGACGATCGTCGAAGCCCTGCGCAAGCACCTGCACGACCAGACGCTCTGTCCCTCGCTCTTGCCCGCTGCCCTCGCCAAACTCACCGAGCTGAGAAACAGCACGAGCGCTGTCCTCGCCACGTTTGCCGACCTGTCGAAGAGTTACAAAAACTCAACTGAGAGTCGGAGCATCCTGCAAAAGCTGGTCTACTTTGCCAACTTGAGCAACTGATTGTCGTCTTGTCAGAGGGAACAGTCATTGTTTGCTATTTAATCTTTCAAGCGAACCCTTACGAATTGTAAATATGTCATCGCAGTTTGAAACTTACTTTTTGGTTACCTTCCCACTCAAAACAATCCACACTGTTCAAGTGGGATACGAATTAAATTAATATTAAACATGAATTATAGGCGATCGATTTGCAGTAAAACATGTCCTATAATCCACTCAAACGCCGGATTAATAAGATTTAAAAATCATAAAAATCAAAAAGAAAATGACTGTTAGTTAGTAAGCTCAGTAAATCATTCGTGATCATCCAATTCACAATCCCATTGTAAAGTTCGAAACTAAAAACTAAGAAATTAGCACTGAATACTGTTGACAAAGTATATTAAAAATAATAATTATTATTAATATTATTATTATTATACTCAAAGAAGATAAATAATATCATAAAAATATGGCGGTTCTCTCAGGTGAAAGTGGACTGGAGTGGATGGATGCATGGATACCTACAGAGCACACAGCAACAACTACAACTTCAGCACCACTCCTCATAGCTTCCTTTGTGTCCGCTCATGCTTGCTGTCCCGATGGAGAATGGCAGAAGCAGGCTGCTTGGTGGTGGTTGTGGTCGCTGTGGTTGTGGTAGTTAAAGCGGTGGTAGTGATGACAGTATTTGTGGCAGTGGCAGTAGAAGTGGTTGTGTTGGAAGAAACTGCGATCAGTGACATCGTGTCGATGCGCTTCGACAAGTGTACGACAGGATCAGGCTTGCGACTGCCCATCTCCATCTCCTCACTGGTCGCCCGCTGAGACCTCTGCTTGCGCACCTCACTCGCCATCGTCAGAAACATCCTCTTCTTCTTCTCGGAACTCCTCGGCACCTCCTCTTCCTGATGTGGTGTTTGTGTGTGTGGTAGATGAGGCATATCACTTACGGCGCATGCAAAACAATGCAATGCAACACAAAACAAACAATACAAGATAAAAGTGGAAGACTCAGAAAGATAACTACTCCAAAAACATGGAAGAGGGAGGGAGCAACACAAGCACCTGTGGAAGGTCAGTCCTGAGAGAAGGTCGAGGGGTGGTGTTGAGACGTGCCTTCAGCTTCCGAGACCTCCTCTCCACCTCACCCCCCTTCGCCAACAACATGAAGCCAGGCAGTTGGTCCCTCCCTGAGGTGCCCCTGCTCTCCTTGTAGGAAGACCTCAGTGTGTCTGCGCATATGTGTGTGTGTGAGTGTGTGTATGTGTGCGTCTGTGTGTGTGCGTATTTGTGTGTGTGTGTGTGCACGCCTAGATATATGTGTGTGTGGATGTGCTTTAGAGGAACTAGTGAGAACAATGCAGATCTACTCTCAAGCACCCACCATCGACATCGTGTCTCTTGCGGTGAACCCTGCCAGGAAAGCTGGGCGTGAAGAGGTCGAAAGGGGAGGTGGAGGAGGAGGGGGAAGAAGAGGAGGAAGCTGCTTCAGAGGAGAGGGTGATGCTGGGGTGGGAGGGCAACGAGAGCAGCTTCGAGATCATGTGCATCTTGCGCTGTCTCGCCTTCAAGCGGCCCTTCGTCAGGCGTTGTCTGTCAGAGTGGAGAAGGAGTAAGAAATAACAACTAAAACTAAAACAACAACTACAACTATAACAACAACTACAACTATAACAACAACTACAACTATAACAACAACTACAACTATAACAACAACTAAAACTATAACAACAACTACAACTATAACAACAACTACAACTATAACAAAAACTTCAACTATAACAACAACTACAACTATAACAACAACTACAACTATAACAACAACAACAACAACAACTACAACATCTACAACAGCTGCAACAACCACAAGCAGCAGACACCTGGCCGCCATGCAGCGGATGTGGTCGTCAAAGAGAAATTTGGAGGAGTAAGATGGAGTGTTCTTGAAGCACCTGATGATGATGATGATGGTGGTGATGATGATGATGATGATGATGGTGATGATGATGATGGTGATGATGATGGTGATGATGATGATGCTGATGGTGATGATGATGATGGTGATTATGGTGAAGCACCTGGAGGAGCCTTTGTGGATCGTCACTTGGAGACATCTGCTGTCGTCTTTGTCGCCAGCCACCTCTGTGTCCTGCATAGTGGCGGTGGTGATGATGATGATCATTTTGATGATGTTAATGGTAATGATGATGATGGCGATAATGACGATGATGACGATGGCAGCGACCTGGAGGAAGGCGACGAACTTGACGAGGCCCCACCCCAGCTTCTTGCAGTCAGGCTCGACCAGGATGAGCTGCATGATGTCGATCACCAGGAAACGCTTCTCCTTCCTTGGATGGATAGATGGATGGATGGATGGATGGATGGATAGATGGATGGATGGGTGGATGGATGGATGGATGGATGGATGGATGGATGGAAGGATGGATGGATGGATGAGAGGATGGATGGATGGATGGGAGGATGGATGGATGGATAGATGGATGGAAGGATGGATAGAAGGATGGATGGATGGAAGAAAATGTGGGTGGATGGATGGATGGATGGATAGATGGAAGAAAGAAGACAGTGTTCTTACTTGTTGGGCTGCATCACCGTGCAAGCAATTAAGTCGCTGTTGTCTGTGAGGAAGGTGTTCTTAAAGCTAGTGACAACACCACAACAACAAGACCAACCCCAAACAACATCAACCTTCTTTCCCCTCCAACATCAACAACCCACAACAACATCAACCACTCACTGAGGTCAAGGACGTCTCCGGGCTGGACACACTCGTGCGGTTTGGTGAGGGGCAGGCAGGAGTCGACGAGGTGTCGCAAGTGGAAGCTCAACGTACGCATCAGGAAGAACGCCCTGATGGCCTGTCGTGGTGGTGGTGATGATGATGATGATGATGAAGGTAGTAGAAGTAATGATGATGATGATGATGATGATGATGATGATGAAGAAGGTAGTAGAAGTAATGATGATGATGATGATGATGATGATGATGATGAAGGTAGTAGAAGTAATGATGATGATGATGATGATGAAGGTAGTAGAGGTAATGATGATGATGATGATGATGATGATGATGATGATGATGATGATGATGATGATGAAGGTAGTAGAGGTAATGATGATGATGATGATGATGATGAAGGTAGCAGAGGTAATGATGATGATGATGATGATGATGATGATGAAGGTAGTAGAGGTAATGATGATGATGATGATGATGATGATGATGAAGGCCATGCGACCACCGAGGGACGCACCTTGCGAGCCCTTTCGACCTCGCCACAGGGCAGCCTCTTGCAGAAGTGGATGCCGGTGAGGGGCGTGGAGATGGGCGGCAGGATGACGCAAGCCTCCATCGTTAGGTGCTCCACCCTGAGGGGACTGTTCTGGAAGGGTGAGGGGAGGGGGGGGGGAGGGTGAGGGAAGGGTGTGTGATGGTAGTGAAAGGGCGTGTGGAGGTGGTGAAGAGGAGGGGAGGGAGGTCGAACTTTGTAGAGAAGTGTGCTTGATACGCATTATTTGGACGCTGACTCACCGTCAGATCTCTGTACTCGTCCTCAAACATGTCCAAGAAGATCTCCTCACTCTGGAGGAATGGCGATGCTGATGATGATGATGATGCTGATGATGAGGAAGAGGATGATGAGGAAGAGGATGCTGAGGAAGAGGATGATGAAGAAGAGGATGATGAAGAAGAGGATGATGAAGAAGAGGATGATGAAGAAGAGGATGATGAAGAAGAGGATGATGAAGAAGAGGATGATGAGGAAGAGGATGATGAGGAAGAGGATGATGAGGAAGAGGATGATGAGGATGAGGATGATGAAGAAGAAGAAGAGGATGATGAGGAAGAGGATGATGAGGAAGAGGATGATGAGAAAAAGGATGATGAGGATGAGGATGATGAAGAAGAAGAAGAGGATGATGAGGAAGAGGATGATGAGAAAGAGGATGATGAGGAAGAGGATGATGAGGAAGAGGATGATGGAATAATGATGACGATGGTAATGATGATGATACTAATAACAATACAATACAATACAATACAACGACGAATATTATTAACGTGGCGTAAACCCGGACGGGCTTCAAGACCACTTGGTT
Source organism: Piscicola geometra (assembly GCA_943735955.1). Lineage (NCBI taxonomy): Eukaryota > Metazoa > Annelida > Clitellata > Hirudinida > Piscicolidae > Piscicola > Piscicola geometra. The sequence continues at coordinate 4,653,932 of OX030959.1, read as the reverse complement.
ATGGAAAATTTGATAATAATATTAATGATAGATGAATAAATGGAAAGTATAGGAGAAGTAAGGTATTGAAATTTAACAATGAGATCATTTATATATATATACATACATATACATAAACACATATATACATATATATACACACATATATATATATATATATATATATATACATATATATACATATATATATTTATTTATTTATTTTTTTAAATAGAAAAAAAAAATTTTTTTTTAATGATTGAAACTTAAATGATAATAACAATAAATTTAAGAAAAAAAAGTAAATATCTATATTATATTATTATTATTATTTATTATTATTGTTATTTATTTTACCATTATTATTGACCATTAGTATAAATATAAAAAAAGAATGAAATTGGGAAGCAAGAAATTGATTAATGAAAAATGAGCAGTAAATTTGTAAGTTATTGTTATCGGTCGAACAAGTACGTTTTCAGGGAACGGCTGAATGTCGCGGTCGAGCTCGGGGATTTGAGTCTATTGGGAAGACTATTCCAAAGAGTCGGCGCTGCAACAAAAAAGCTTCTTGCACCTGCATACTTGAGTTTGTAGCTCTGTGGAACTACATCTCTTGACCTAGCAGACCTGAGTCTTTCCCTCTGGGGAAGACTTGCTCTCATGACAATGCTACTCGACAAATAATCTGGGCACTCATTAGACAGACACTTGTGCATTAACAAGATGTTTTTGTATTCAATTCTATTTTCAACACGAAGCCAGTGAAGCTCCTTGAGAACAGGGCTGATGTGATCATACTTTCTAGCACCTGTTATGAGCCTAGCTGTGGTGTTGATTATAGACTGAATTTTCTGCAGCTGCTTCATTGGCAACCCAGTAAGAATGATATTGCCATAGTCAATTCGACTGAGAACCAAAGCAGAAGCCAATGTTCTCAGTGAGTCCTTGGTCAATAACCATCTTATGGATCGAATTTGGCGTAAAGAAGCAAAGCAGGTTTGAGTCATCTTGTTGATGTGTGTCGTCATGGTGAGATCTTTGTCGAAATAGACTCCTAGGTTTCTGACACTATCGGAAGGAATTATCTCGTTCTGACAAATGCGAACTGGATCTTTGGGAGTGTGAGTAAAGTTTCGACGGGATGAGAGCCAGATAACTTCAGTTTTGCTGGAGTTAAGTTTCAGTTGATTGGCACCCATCCAAGCAGCAATTTCATCAATGCATGATGACACCCTTGCTTGCAGATCAGCCTGATGACCTTTAATGCAATGACCGTAAATCTGGGTGTCGTCAGCGTACTGATGAAAAACGAGCTCATGTCTAGCTGCTATTCTTTCCAAATCTCCAGTGTACAAAGAGAACAGTAAAGGACCAAGAACTGAACCTTGGGGAACTCCTACAGCGGAAACCGACATTGTCGATTTTGTCCCACTACAGCGGATGTCAAAACATCTGTCGTTTAAGTAGTCCCTAAACCATTCTAACGCAGAGTCTGAGAAACCATAGGAGATGTGCAGTCTTCGCAGCAGTGTTGCGTGATCTACCAGATCGAAAGCTGCCGATAGATCAAGCAAAACTAACAATGTAAGCTTACCGTCATCTGCTGCCCTAACGATGTCTGAAAAGACTTTGGTTATGGCAGTTTCTGTCGAATGATGACGACGGTAGGCTGACTGCAAGGGAGGGAAAAGGTGAAATTCTGCGAGGTAGTTGACTACTCTGTGGAGAACTAATCTTTCCATGAGTTTGGACAACACCCTCAAGTTTGAAATAGGCCTGTACGACGAAGTTTCAGTGAGTTTAAGACTTGGCTTCTTGAGCAATAGCGTGATGTAGGCCGACTTGAAAGACTTCGGAACCCTGCCTGCCGAAAAAGACCTGTTGAATAAGCTCACTAAAAAAGGAGCAATTATTCCAGATATCTCCTTCAACAGCCATGTAGGAACCGGGTCATTCGAGCAGTGCTTATTCGGAAGCCCTTGAATAGCCCTAACTACTTCTTCTTCGTCGACTATACTGAACCCATTCAAACTGAGCCCGTGCTCGCAGAATGAAAATGTTGGGTCATCTTGGGCATTGATTGACCTTCTCGCCGACGCAACTTTCTCTGTGAGGTGTGCGTGATAGTCATCAGCACTGATGCCTGAGACTGACGGCGTCTTACTTCTGCCCGCGATGCTATTGATGAGTTTCCAGGTGTCAGCTGGCTTCCCTTTGGACTGAGAAAGCTTCAAGTTCCAGAACTGCTCTCGCTTGCGTCTGCACAGACTCTTGTAAACTTTCAACTGCTTGACCCAGGCAGTACGTGCTTGCTCATTTTTTGATTTACTGTAGCTTCTCTCGAGACTTCTCTTAAGGCGTTTAGAGGCGCGACACTCATGGTCAAACCAAGGGTCCGAAGGCCTCTGGTGTACTCTAACAGTCTTAAGAGGAATCAACTTATCGAGAATGCTAATCAAAGTGGAGCTGTAGAGGTCAGCAGCTGAATCTACATCAAGGTCAGTGCTAGAAGAGAGTGGAGACAATCCAACCTGTTGAGCAAACTCTGTTCTATTCAAGAGTTTCCAGCGTCTACTAGAAGTTATTTTGTACACAGGAGGAGGCTTGGCCAGTTGACACTTCCAGACCAACAGTTTGTGGTCAGAGAAGCCTACCTCAATGCAGTCAACATCAAGACTCTTTCTCGAGGCAACAACATCAAGCCACCCTCCCTGACTATGGGTTGGTTGGTTGACTGATGACTGGAAACCATGAGAGCTCAGGATATTCTGAAACGTCTGAGTATCGTTATCACTTGGATTTTCAAGGTGGAAGTTGAAATCTCCCAGGATTAATACTTCTTCACTGTATGTGGCCAAGGTGCTCATGATTTCATTGAAATCCTTGAAGAACACGCTAGAAGCATAACCTGTTCGATAAACAACTAAACCAATGACTGCCCTTGAACCAGAAGTGATTCTGACACAAAGATGCTCAAGAGTTGAGGACTGAACTTCTGTGTCCAATGGTGCAACCTGGAATCCAGAGTCAGCCACGACTGCAACTCCCCCGTGGTTTGTATGCAGCGTGTTTACTGTATTGGAGAGTCTAGGCCTTGATCTTTCGACCACTACCAAGCCCTCCTGCCGCAGTCGGCTGATACAGACTGACTCAGGATCATGCCAAGTTTCAACCAGAAACAGTCCATCTATCTTGTACTCTTTCATGGTCTCCAGAACATCATCAACCTTATTGTGGAGAGACCTAGTGTTGAGTAGGCCCAGCACGACTGAAGGCCCACTCTTCTGACATTTGTGCCGATCAACTTTCTCATGGACAACTGGCTCATGGCTTCTAAGAGCGTGCCGGCTTTGGCGTTCCTTTACAAGTTTTCCGCCTCGTCTGCCACGATAGTGCCAATGCTGGCGGTGCCTTGCCAATCCTAGTCTGTTGATGGTCGCTCTGGCCTCTGCACTAAGCTCCCCATTATTGTTATTATTAAATTGTAAAAAGAATTTTTTTGAATAAATTTGCATAGAATAGAACAATAATAATAATAATAATAAAATAGTTTGGAGACTAAAATATCAGTGTTATGTTAGGTGAAACTATGGGAAAGAATTTTAGATTTTTTAGAAAAATTAATATAATGGGAAAAAGAAAAGTTATAATTAAATAGGTTTTAATCAACTCACCGGTCATTGATTGACACAATATATGGTTAAATTTAATCAATTTAACTCACCGGCAGGTTGATAACAAACAACTATTTATGTATAAAAACTCGTAAATACAAAATTTACCTGAATATGAATAGAAATAATTAATCTAAACTAATTTAAATAAAATATTATCTTAAAAATATGTTATTTACGAATAAAATGGGATAAAACTTGTAAATTTAAAAGGCAACCGTATTGGCGCCTAACATACGAACCTTCTGCCAGACGTTGAAGTAGTATCTGAGGAGGAGGGTTGCCTCAGTCATGGTGCCCTCCACACACACCTCCACCTTCTGCACCCCCTCCCTCAAGCCTCCCATCCCTCCTCCACTCACTCCTCCTCCACTCATCTTCTCTTCCACTCCCCCACTCACCACTCCACTCTCTTCTTCCTTACCCACCTCACCTCCCACCTCCTTACCATCCTGTCCCGTGGTGATAGAACCAACACTACCACCCCTGCCATCATCATCAACACCACCCTCATCCTTAACACCATCATCAACACCTCCATCACTAACATCATCATCATCATTCTTTCTGTTGCACACAACATTGTCAGCATTGACAGACACCCTCTCAACATCATGGTGCTTGTCTTCTTGTGGTGTGTTGGTGACTCCTGTGGTATCTGTGTCGTCTTTGTTAGTGTTGTTCTTGTCTTTGTTGGTGATGTTGTTGTTATTGTTGGTGATGTTGTTGTTATTGTTGGTGTTGTTGTTGAAGTTATCTTCATTTTCAGTGTTTACGGTGTTTTTATCTGAATTATTTGTGCTGTTGTCATCATCGTTGGCATGGTGGTATTGATTGTGATCCTTGTGGTGGCCTTGATAGTGATCACACGGGGAACCCTCATGTCCTCCACCACCATCAAAACCTCCTGCCTTTCCACCTCCCTCACTTGCAGAATCATCATCAGCACCACCCACCTTGGCCACACCCACTGACTCAGCATCCACACCTCCAATCGTACCACTCTTACCACCAAGCACAGCTCCACCATCCTCTGTAACAGCTCCACCATCTCTTCTGTCATCCACCTCTTCCTTCTCGTTCATCTCTCCACCCTTCCTTCTCTCCATCACCTTCTTCAGCAACAATATCGCCAACTCCAGAGTCGCTAGCCTCACTTTGCTGTCTGCTTGTGATTATGATAATGATGATGAGGATGATGAGAATGAGGATGATGAAAATGAGAATGATGATGATGATGAAAATGATGATGAAAATGATGATGATGATGATGATGACGACCATGCTGGCAGGCTTGCGAGAGGATGTTGAGGAGGGAATCGAGGAGGTAGTCGTCGTAAGAAGGCCCTGTCCCTCCTGATGATGATGCTGGTGCTGACATCTGCCCAGAAAGTAATAATGGAAATAATCAAGTAGGATGGATGGATGAATAAACAGGTGGAAGAATGAACAGGTGGATGAATGAAGAGGTGGATGAATGAACAGGTGGATGAATGAACAGGTGGATGAATGAACAGGTGGATGAATGAACAGGTGGATGAATGAAGAGGTGGATGAATGAAGAGGTGGATGAATGAACAGGTGGATGAATGAACAGGTGGATGAATGAACAGGTGGATCAATAAACAGGTGGATGAATGAACAGGTGGATGAATGAAGAGGTGGATGAATGAACAGGTGGATGAATGAAGAGGTGGATGAATGAACAGGTGGATGAATGAAGAGGTGGATGAATGAAGAGGTGGATGAATGAAGAGGTGGATGAATGAAGAGGTGGATGAATGAACAGGTGGATGAATGAACAGGTGGATGAATGAACAGGTGGATGAATGAACAGGTGGATGAATGAAGAGGTGGATGAATGAACAGGTGGATGAATGAACAGGTGGATGAATGAACAGGTGGATGAATGAAGAGATGGATGAATGAAGAAGTGGATGAATGAACAGGTGGATGAATGAACAGGTGGATGAATGAACAGGTGGATGAATGAACAGGTGGATGAATGAAGAGGTGGATGAATGAACAGGTGGATGAATGAACAGGTGGATGAATGAAGAGGTGGATGAATGAAGAGGTGGATGAATGAACAGGTGGATGAATGAACAGGTGGATGAATGAACAGGTGGATGAATGAACAGGTGGATGAATGAAGAGGTGGATGAATGAACAGGTGGATGAATGAACAGGTGGATGAATGAACAGGTGGATGAATGAACAGGTGGATCAATAAACAGGTGGATGAATGAACAGGTGGATGAATGAACAGGTGGATGAATGAAGAGGTGGATGAATAGACCTGAGCTGATTGGTGGTCTGATGTGGTCAACGCATGAACATGCTGTATGCCTGTCGTGCAAATATGATAAAGACATTTAAAATGTCATTATCTCAACAACAAAACACACATATACCCAAACAAACACACATACGCACACACACACAAACACACAGACACACACACACACAAAAACACACACACACACACACACACACACACACACACAAGCACACACACACACAAACACACACACACAAGCACAAACACACACACAGACACACACACACACACACACACACATACACACACACACACACACATACACACACACACACACACACACACCCAAACACACACATACACACACACACAAACACACGCACACACACACACACACACACACACACACAAACACACACACAGACACACACACAAACACACACACACACACACACAAACACACACACACACACACAGGCACACACACACACAGACACACAAGCACACACACACACACACACAGGCACACACACACCTACCTACCTTGACTGAGTTCGAGGGCGTAGAAGAAGCAAAGGGCGACGAGGGTGAGGTGGTCTCCGGTGGAGCAGTCAAGCGAGGAGAGAAGCACTGAGAGGTAGGCGCTGTCGTGCGTTTTCGCGGGAAAATGTTAGTGGGGGGGGTGGAAAGTTTTGGGGGGTGATGGTGCGGGTGGGGAAGATGGCTGTAAATAAGATGGGTAATGATTATCTCCCAAACCACCATCAAAACAACATCAAACCACACATCCACACCACACTAGCCACATCCTACCAACCACACCAATCACACAACCTCATCAACCACATAACCACACAGCACACAGCACACAGCACACGCCACACACGAACGAACGAACGAACCGATTGGCGAAGACAGGACAGCAGCAGGCACTTCCTCCCCTCTGCGAAAGAAGCAGCTTCTCTTCGTCTGTCGAGTTCGTCTCTTTGAAGGGAAGGTCGACTGAGGGGGAGGGGGTGGATGAGGGGGAGGGCGTGGGTGAGGAGGAGGGGGTGGGTGAAGGGGAGGGGGTGGGTGAAGGGGAGGGGGTGGGTGAGAAAGAGGGGGTGGGTGAGAAAGAGGGGGTGGGTGAGGGGGAGGGGGTGGGTGAGGGGTAGTGGGTGGGTGATGGGGTGAGTAGGAGGGGTGAGGGGTGGTGGGTGGGTGAGGGGTAGGGGGTGGGTGATGGGGTGAGGAGGGGGGGAAGGAGGGTGGAGTGTGGGCGAAAGAAGGGGCAATAAGATGAAGTGAAGAGAGCCACAACACTCACATCTCGGCACTCCAGCGTCCTCAGTACCCGCCTAGCGAATAGTAAAAAACATTATGATTCAAAAGAATATCATAAAAATAAAATAAAAGATTAATATGATCATCATCATGACGGCAATGCACTCACCTGTGAAGATGCGTTAGTGGCGCCAAAGAGGATTTGTGTGAGTCTGTTGATGATGGGGTCGTAGTGGAGGGTGAGGTACACCTGATGGTTGTGATGATCATGAGGTTGATGCTGATGATGGTGATGAGGGTGATGAAGTTGAGTATGATGATAACGATAGTGATACTGACCTGTGAGAGTAGGAAGATGGACACCACCTGTTCCTCACCGAAGCCTGTCTTCTGCGTAGTCATGGAAACAACATTAGGGCACGATGTGCAGCGCTCAACTAAATCAATTTCACCTTCACAAATTTAATAAGGTAATTAATCTAATTAATCAGCCAACCAAAAGAATTCATATGGCGCTTTCCGAATTGATGAGTTAAGTGAAGGTCATGCAGCCTCAGCATACATGCATGTACTCGATAAGTTGAACAATGCAAAAGAGGGAGCCCCACTACTGTAGCAGCGAGATCAGATGGGAGGTGTTCACCTTGCAAGGGGTGAGAAGGGGACGGATGTAGAGAGGGTCGAACAGCTGCTCGAACAGGTGAGTCACCAGGGCTGGAGTGATGATGACAATGATGAATATAGTGATGATGACGATGATGATGGAGAAAGTGTACACACAACACACACAAACCGTTGTTGAGGATGTGGATGTGGAGGGTGAGGATGTCGTTGAGGTAGTGCAGGTGGTCGAGGTGCTCAGCTATCAAGTACTCTATCTTCTCTCGGTTGTGGTGGCTGTCGTCGTGGTGGTGGTGGTGGTAGCAGTGGCGGGTGTTGTGATGCTGATGAAGACAATCCCTACCCCGACCACCACATCAACTACCACCACCACATCTACCACCTCCACCACATCAACTACCACCACAACCACCACCACCACCACAACTACTACCACCACCACCCCATCTACTACCACAACCACCACCACCACAACTACCACCACCACCACCACATCTACTACCACAACCACCACCACCACAACCACCACCACCACCACAACTACTACCACCACCACCCCATCTACTACCACAACCACCACCACCACAACTACCACCACCACCACCACAACTACCACCACCGCCACCACAACTACCACCACCACATCAACTACCACCACCACCACCACAACTACCACCACCACATCAACTACCACCACAACTACCACCACCACCACCACCACCACCACAACAACCACGACCACAACTACCACCACCACATCTACCACCACCACAACTACCACCACCACAACTACCACCACCACCACCACCACCACAACCACCACTACCACAACTACCACCACCACAACTACCACCACCACAACTACCACCACCACCACCACCACCACCACAACCACCACTACCACAACTACCACCACCACAACTACCACCACCACAACTACCACCACCACAACTACCACCACCACAACTACCACCACCGCCACCACAACTACCACCACCACATCAACTACCACCACCACCACCACAACTACCACCACCACATCAACTACCACCACAACTACCACCACCACCACCACCACCACCACAACAACCACGACCACAACTACCACCACCACATCTACCACCACCACAACTACCACCACCACAACTACCACCACCACCACCACCACCACAACCACCACTACCACAACTACCACCACCACAACTACCACCACCACAACTACCACCACCACCACCACCACCACCACAACTACCACCACCACAACTACCACCACCACAACTACCACCACCACAACTACCACCACCACAACTACCACCACCGCCTCCACCACCACCACCACCACATCTACCACCACCACATCTACTACCACATCTACCACCACCACCACAACTACCACCACCACAACCACAACTACCACCACCACAACTACCACAACCACCACCACCACCACAACAACCACCACCACCACATCTACTACCACCACCACAACCACCACCACCAACTCAGTGTCTTCTCTGATGCACTTGTGGAGGTCTGCGATTTGAGAGGCGATGAAGGAGACCAGGTGGACGAAGTAGGAGGAGCCTGTCTTCTCGCCCAGGTACCCCAGAATGTCCCTCGTGTCTGTCGCTGTGTGTGTTTGTGTGTGTGTGTGTGTGTGTGTGTGTGTGTGTGTGTGTGTGTGTGTGTGTGTGTGTGTGTGTGTGTGTGTGTGTGTGTGTGTGTGTAGCAATTAGTGAGTGACTCACCGGTGACTTGATCGTCTTCAGGCTTACTGAGCAGCAAAGAAGCTGTGAAAGAATGTCATAATAACAATAATAATCATAATTATCATCAATATCAAAATAGGCAATGCCATGATATCAATTTCAACCACACTAATACAACCACAGCGACCACAGCGACCACCTCGGTAGACGTTGAGGGTGATGGTGCGAACGGCGATGCGCACCATGCCCTCAGAGTGCTTGAAGAACTTTATCGCCTCCGTGTACAGCGCGAAGTCGTTCGTGTGCTGGTGTCGTCGTGGGTGGTTTGGTGTGGTCGTGTGTGGTTTGGTGTGGTGTGGTGTGTGGTTTGGTGATCGTGTGTGGTTTGGTGTGGTGTGTGGTTTGGTGTGGTGTGTGGTGGTGGTGCATCATTTGGTATTATTATTATTATTTTATTGTTATTATCATTTATTATTATTATTATTATTATTATTATTATGTATAGACGGACCTCGTTGTAAAAGAAGTGCACGGTGTGTCTGTTGAGTTTGATGGAGAGGGTCTTGAGGAAGGAGATGTAGTAGGCCATCACCTGTGGTGGTGGTGGTGGTGGTGGTGGTGGTGATGATGATGGTGATGATGGTGATGATGATGACGTATATGGACCAATGGCAGCCCACCTCCTCGTCTGAGAAGTCGAACTTGTGGATGATGATGGAGTTGACGTGGTTGTTTGAGAGGAGGTAGTCTGGTCGAGGGTTTAATAACAGCATCAATAATAATAATAATAATAATAATAATAATAATAATAATAATAATAACAATGATGAGTTATTCAATATTCAAAACGTGATAGCTTCGCAAAGGGCGCTATACAAATAATTAGTGATTGGTTGATTGATTGATTGATTGATTGATTGATTGATTGATTGATTGATTGATTGATTGATTAATTGAGAATAGTATTTTTATTGCTCTTATTAAATACAAAAAGTGGGATTTTCTTGAAACTTTTGTAAGGGCCTAGCAGAAGATGAGACATTTTGCAAAAATGACTGTCATTCAATTGTTTGTGAATGCTTGATTGATGGTATGTTAATGTGTTATAATGTGTTTTAATTTGTTATCTTGTGTTGTAGTGTGTTGTAGTGTGTAGGAGTGTGTAGTAGTGTGTTGTAGTGTGTATTAGTGTGTAGTAGTGTGTTGTAGTGTGTTGTAGTGTGTAGTAGTGTATAGTAGTGTGTTGTAGTGTGTTTAAATGTAAACTTTGCTGGGCAGATAAGATCGATGATTATTGAAATTAACATGAAGAGTAATCAATACCTTGTAGTGCATGCATTGTGGCTTGCTTTCGTTTTGTTATTTTGTCACAAATAATTCTTTAAGTGCCAAAAATATGCAATAAAAAAGCAAATAACTGAAAAAGTCGAGATCTGGAAGGTAATTAGGTGGTTCACTCACAAACGGACGTCTCGTCGCTGATGTTCTCAAAGAGGATGTTGAGCGTCTGCAGCAACTGCACACACATCGTCTGGCCCGACTTCTGCTTGATGAACTTCAAGAAGAACACCAGCATGTTCTTCTCCAAGAAAAAACTGTCATGGCGTAATAAGCAAATTAATTAAGAGTTGTGTTATGTTATGAAGACTTGATTTGTAATGTTCCAGATTTATAAGAAATAAATTTATTCAACGACCAAATAATAAATTGACTAATTTAAGTATTGAATTTATTCTCTACAACTTGAATCATTTACGAAAGACTGACTCAAACACAGTGCTGTCATTCTGGTCTCCCCAGATGAGAATTTCCGAAATAAACCTCAGTGTCTCGACCAGCAGACTGCAGTTCTGCTCAGTCACTGTCTGGTTCTTCAGCAATATGCCATACAAATATCTGGTTGATGTGTAATCAATAAATAATGTATGTTAGTTTTTAATTTATATATTCATTTACACACAATAAAACTCACTTTAGATTTTCTAACGAATGTACACTTTTTGATTTTGATTTTCCTCCATCTAAATTAGTGAGCCAGTTTTTTTGTCTAGTAAACATCTTTGTCAAAAAATAAACATTACAGTTCAAATAAAATTTTAAAGAGGGAATTAAATTTAAATTTATTATGGATTTCTTATCCTTAAATAGTCTGAGCTTTAAAATTGGCAATTAAAACTCAGGATGAAAACACAACAAATTTGTCTAATGATAGATTTAACTAATAAACTAAAAGTTTATGTAAAATATGAATATAGATACAATTTTTCAATGGATGATACAAATATTATATTTTACATATATTTCACTAGAATTTAAAATTTAATTAACTTTTAAACAATTATGTCTGTATATTCTTTGTTAAATTCGAATAAAAACCTCTGAATTATTAGCTAATATCTTCAGTTTTTTAAAGTTTTTTACGCTAAATATGCCTAAAAGAAAGTTAATAGTAAGTGTCAAAACTAAAGTAAAACTTTAAAATCTATTTTTAGTCTCTGAAATCGTATCTGTTCTGTTTCATTTGAAAAATTAACTTTTAAACACTTTCAAATTAATAAATATTAAATTAAACAAATTGACAGAAGGAGGAAGTAGTCGGAGGGTCTCCGGGATGGGCAGACGAGGATGAAAGTGGAGACGACGACAAAAACCAGCTCAGAAGGTCTACTCGACGGAACAACACTTCAGGTTGCAAAAGAGTTGTTGCTCTTTGCAAAATACACTTTTCAATTAATCTTCATTTAATAAGAACGCTATATAAATAATAAAGTATTTCAAAAAACATAAAACACATTCACAGTGGTTTCATTGGATGAAAGCTTATCAGCCCCTAAAAAGAAAGAAGAAGCAAACGACTCAACAATGTCGTCTGCCAGCAACGCACAAGGCAAGTCGGGCAAGCTGTCAGGAGCGCGAGGAGGCAAGAAGAGTCGCAAGGGGGTGGGCGAGGAGGAGGGAGAGAGGAGGGTTGCAAGGCTGGTTGCCGAAGACATCCTCAAGCAGACGAGCAACACCAAGTGTCCTCTGCCTGGCTGCGATTCCAAAGGTGGCTACTTCCCTTTAAGATACCTTGTCATTATCATTACCATTATCATCATCATCATATTAATTATTTAATAATGGAAGAATATTTTCAATCAGGTATTCATAATAAAGTCACCTTAATGATACTCGTCGTTGTATTGTATGGTATAAACTATAAAGGATACATAGCAATGACTGATTCCTCTACAAACAATCCCTTGAAGGGCACTTGACTGGCAAGTATGAGCAGCACAGGACTCTCAGCTCATGTCCCCTCTACCACAACATGACCCCTGAGGAGTGCAAGGTGCCTGGGTGGGTCAGGGTTGTATGGCTGGTGAGTAGAAGGGTGGGTCGGAAGTGATGATGATGATGGTGATGGCACGCAGAAACGTCTGGCGGAGAGAGAGGCAGGCTTGGAGAAGAAGGGCTTGTTGACGGCAGAGAAGAGAGACCTCCGACACAAGGTCACTCCCTGTAATAATGATTTTAAAACATTCAATTTGAATTCTTTATTATTATTATTATATTATTCATGTTTTTTCTTCACCACTCTCATGATAAGCACACAGGTGGCGAGTGCAGAGCAGCGTGAAATAAAGCGCTCAATGATGGCATCTCGAGGAGGAGGAGGAGGGAGGGAGGTGTCGGCGGAGGTGAGGCAGCAGCACGAGCAACACCGCCTCCAACACGGCACTACGCGACAACCCCTGCTTGAGGGACTGGCTTCAGAGTTTGACCTGAAGCTATTCAGGGATGCTCAGATGATGGCCTGTCAAGAGGCTGTGAGTGTGTGCTTGTGTTATATAGGACAGAAATGATAACAACAATTTGAAATAATAATAATGTTAATAATATAATAGCAGAAATTAGAAATAATAGATGATAATAGTGTTAAAGGCTGCAGAGGCATCGCCAAGAACACCTCAAACAACAACACAAGCACCAACTACAAGCACGACGACAACGCAGAGTTACGAATTGACGACGCACTACCAGCTGAGCGACAAGCAGGAGTACCGCATCAGGTCGCTGGAGATGGGGCGCTTCGAGATGGAGACCTGGTACACCTCGCCCTACCCCGAGGAGTACTCGAGACTCGACAAGATCTACGTGTGCGAGTACTGCCTCAAGTACATGAAGACGCCCGTCATCACCAGACGACATGCCGTCAGTGGGAGGGTGGTGGTGCTTTGTGTGCTTGGAGGAGGGAGGGTGGTGGTGCTTTGTGAGCTTGGAGGAGGGAGGGTGGTGGTGCTTAGTGTGCTTGGAGGAGGGAGGGGGTGGGAAGGGGTGAATTGGTGAGGAAACTTCATTATTGGGTTTCTTTGGAGTTTTTAGGTCGAATTAAGGGGTTGAGGTTTGTGAAGTTTCGCATATGATCACCTTTAACATTTAAAACCACCCGATGGCCTCCTTGCAGGCGAAGTGTGTGTGGAGGCACCCGCCTGGAGACGAGATCTACCGGAAGGGCAATCTGTCAGTCTTCGAGGTGGATGGCAAGAAGAACAAGGTTTGCATTGCTGATCTCACAAATCATCTCTTCATCATCATCACCACCACCACATTCTTCATCATCACCACCCCCTTCATCATCATCACACCCTTCATCATCATCACCCCCTTCATCACCATCATCCTTTCCACCACCGCCACCTCCCTCCTCCAGATCTACTGCCAGAACTTGTGTCTCCTTGCGAAACTCTTTCTGGACCACAAGACCCTCTACTACGACGTCGAGCCCTTCCTCTTCTACATCATGACCGAGGCTGACGCGCATGGCTGTCGTATGGTGGGCTACTTCTCTAAGGTGGGTGAGTGAGTGAGTGAATGAGTGAGTGAGTGAGTGAGTGAGTGAGTGAGTGAGTGGAGGAGTGAGTGAGTGAGTGTCGACAACTGCCACCCACAGGAGAAGCAGTCCTTCCTAAACTACAACGTCTCGTGCATCCTGACGATGCCTCCGTACATGAGGAAGGGCTATGGACGCATGCTCATCGAATTCAGTCGGTCCTTCTTGCTGTTGTCGTTTTTTTGTAGTTGCTTTTTCAGTTGTTGGTTTTAATGCTTTTTCAGTTTTTTCTGTCGCTTCAGTATTTGCATTTCGCAATTTTCATTTGAAAAAACATTTATATTCTTCACCACCATTTCCGGTTCACCAATAACCACTTCACCACTAAGGCTACTTGCTGAGCAGGATGGAGGGCAAGGTTGGATCTCCTGAGCGGCCCCTCTCAGACCTGGGTCTCATCAGCTACAGGAGCTTCTGGAAGTCTGTCCTCCTCAACTACCTCAGTAACTGCAAGGAACGAGAAGTGTGCATTAAAGGTCGGTGGTGAGGATGATGATGGGGAGGATTGTGATGATTGTATGGTGATGATGATGATGATGATGGTGGTGATGATGATGATGGTCTTGAAGCCCGTCCGGGTTTACGCCACGTTAATAATACTCGTCGTTGTATTGTATTGTATTGTATGATACGACACAGACCTGAGTCAGGAGACGGCGATAAACGCGAACGACATCGTGAGCACTCTGCAGGCGTTGGGAATGCTCAAGTACTGGAAGGGAAAGCACCTCATCCTCAAGAAGCAGGTGCTCATGATGATGATGATGAGGTGTGGTGTGGTGCTGGAGTGACACATACACACACACACACACACACACACACACACACACACACACACACACACACACACACAGGAGCTGATAGACGAGCACCTACGCAGACAGGCGAGCAGACGGGGCGAGAGGGAGCAGAGCATCGAAGCCTCCTGCCTCAAGTGGACGCCCCACTTCAACAACTGACCATTGCCACCACCATTGCCGCCTCCATGCCACCACCACCACCATCGTCATCATCGTCATTATTTATTACTTTTGGCCATGCATTCTATTACTGTTATGTGATTATTATTATTATTGTAATTTATTGTCATTATAACTTGTGAGTAATGTGAGTTTCTTTACATTCGAAAGCTTAAATATGTGATTTATATTTTGTACAATTTGTGATAATGAAAATAATAAAGAATGAAAATGAGTCATTTAAGATTCTACGCCCCAAACTGATGAGTTTGTACGGCATGGAGGGGGAACGCACAAGTTGACACGCACCCGCTTGCCATGGAGTCCTTTGTGATGTTCGGAAGAGGGACAAATAAGGGAAGATGGCACGTGAGTCTTTGGTGATGGATGGTTGCTACGTTGCGGTGGTTGCAGTGGTTGCAGTAGTTGTTGCGGTGGTTGCAGTAGTTGTTGCGGTGGTTGCAGTAGTTGTTGCGGTGGTTGCAGTAGTTGTTGCGGTGGTTGTTGCACTAGTTGTTGCGGTGGTTGTCTGTCTGAGCGGAAGAGATTCTTTTCTACTTCCTTGCACTTCTTCTGGGTACCACAAGATTCCTCTGGCTGTTTTGTCACTTGGTGTGGCTGTAGAGGTGGAGTGGTGTTGTGTGGTAGTATTGTTTTTTTGTGATGTTAAGTGGTTGTTGTGTGGTAGTATTGTTTTTTTGTGATGTGAAGGGGTTGTTGTGTAGTAGTATTGTTTAATGATGTGAAGTGGTTGTTATATGTTCAGATCATTGACGTGCTTGGAGCGACTGCAGGCGACTGACCCTCTCTTGAGCTGCAGCACTGGCGTGAGTGGTCGAAGTGACAACTCAGTTTGAAGTTGACGACATTTGCTCGCTTCGTTGAGTCTGTTAATAATGTGATTGTAAAATATAATGGTAAAATGAGGATCGTTGTCGCATTGGTGTTCCACCTGTGAGGACTTCTAGGTGCCTTAGGCGGAAACACTTGAAAGTTTTTATCCCTACCAAAAATCCACAAACACAAACACACGCAGAAATACAAACACAAGGACAAACACACGCAGAAATACAAACACAAGAACAAACAAACAAACAAAAGAACAAAAAAACAAACACAAGAGCAAACCAACAAACACAAGAACAAACAAACAAACACAAGAACAAACCAACAAACACAAGAACAAACAAACACAAGTGAAAAAAAATACCAACAACCAAAACTAAAAACATGCATAAGCAAGGACAAAGACAAGCAGGCACTGTGGAGGGTGGTGTTCTTGCAGGCACTGTGGATGGTGGTGTTCTTGCAAACATCATCAGCGCCTTCCAGCAGACTGCACAGCATGCCAATGTAGCAGGCGCTCAGCTGGAGGGTCCTCACCTTGATGATGATTGCGAAAATGAAGATGATGAAGCGATGATGAAGACGACAATGATGGTGATGATGATGATTATGGTGAAGATGATGATGATGATGATTTTAATGACGACAGTGGGGGGACCTAACCTTGGAAGGATGGCTGGAGGGCAGCATGTTGAGCGGCAGTTTCTGCTTGAGCGCCTCAAAAGCCTCGTTCAACCTCCTCACTCTGGCTCGCTCCCTCCTGTTCGCCCTTCCCTGCCTCCTCCTTAGACTCCTCTTCGAGTGCTTGTTCTCGTCTCTCGGCCACTGCGCCTCGACCCACTCCTCATCAACCAAGAAGTTCTCATCTCCTTCGCATCCGAATTCATCGTCTGTTTTCATCGATAAAATTGGTCATCAATGCACTCTTCATGAATGAATTGAATGGATAATTTAATTACAGTTCATAAATAATTGAACAGATCATTAATTCACAGCTCATTATTTAGTAGTTAGCCACCTACCCTGAGCTCCATTGAACGTAATAGCGTGCGTTGGAAACATAAGAGATCAACTATCAACGAATACTTTCAAGATTTTATTGCAATCTCTCAGATTTTGTGTTAGTTATCTTGTAATGTAGGTTTTTAATTTCTATTAAAATTACATTTTAATCTAATTAATAATATATTAATAAATCAATTTTCAAAGAATAAACACTCACATACTACACACCAACATTTAAGTTATCTGCGGTCTCAACTGAAGACTTTTATAGCAGTAGTAGGTCCATCTTGAGTGTAGTGAGTGAAGATGAAGAGGTGTTGTAATCTACAGTGCTGGTGGTGCTTATCAGTGGAGGGGGTCGAGAGGTAGCAAATAGGCACAAGAGAGGGACAAACAGCAACACGTGCAAGCCTTCATTTTAGATAATTAATTAGGCAACTAAACATGTGGAAATCCTGAAAAGGAAAGTCATTAAAAATGGACCTTAACGCCGAAGCATTTCAAATATTACAAAAATTTCAACTTTTTAAATAAAAATATCATTAAAAAAATACAAAAATGATGAGCACGATATTGTGTCATTTATAGTTGAGCAGGATTGCTGAGGACAAACTGAGTTTCAGTTTCGTTCTGTATCACGCAAACTTGCATTCATCCGAGCTATCGCCACCCCTCCCGCGAACGACATGGTCACTATCTCGAGGATCATTGCTGTTATCCTCTAAACTACCATCAGCAGAGTTGTCATTATGAAAATTATCACTGTTATGATTGCAATCGCTAGAAGACAAAAAATCTCTGTTGTTATCAGAAGCTTGCGAGTCCACGACATCCCTCAGAGAAGCGGAGACGCCCTCAGACCCTCCTCCTCTCCCCAGCAGACGGTCAACGAAGCTGGTGGTGGATTGGTGGGTCATGTTGCTCGTTGGAATGTTGAAAACTTTTCGTCCTACTTCACCGTTCGTTGGGCGCTTGTTACCGTTGGTTGTGTTTGTGTTACTCGTGTTAGGTGTTGCCATGATGTTGTGGATGAATATGTTGTTGTTGCTATCTTTGTTAATATTATTGTTTTGATTATTATTATTGGTGTTGTTGTTGTTTTTGTTATTGCTATTAATATTGTTATCATAACTTTTACTATTATTATTATTATTATTATTATTATTATTATTATTATTATTATTATTATTATTATTATTATTGCTTTTATCAGCATCATAACGATGATGGTAGTAGTCAGTCACGTGGGCATCATCACCACCACCATCACCATCATCATCATCAGGAGGCGAGCAAGTGACGTCACCGTACTGGAGTTTCCACGCCTCGTAGTGTCTGAGCGTCTCGATGGGAACACTCCTCCTGATCCTCTTTAGCGAGTCGAAGAAGTCTGCGATGTCGATGCTCCTCAGCTGGTGTGGTGGTGATGATGATGATGGTGGTGATGATGGTGGTGATGGTGATGATGATGATGGTGGTGATGGTGATGATGGTTTTGATGATGGTGGTGATGGTGGTGGTGATGGTGGTGATGATGGCGATGATGGTGATGATGATGATGGTGGTGGTGATGATGATGGTGGTGGTGATGATGATGATGGTGGTGATGATGATGGTGATAGTGGTGATGATGATGATGGTGGTGATGATGGTGGTGATGGTGGTGGCGGTGGTGGTGGTGATGCTCAGTAGCCGCAGTAGTGATGATGATGATGATGCTCAACCTCACCAACCAACCTCATCTACAGGCAAACTCCTCAGCAAAAAAGAGTCGACCTCTGCAGGGGAGTGATGAACAGCTGATCATGAGACACATAACTTCTTCATTACTAATCTCTACCTTATTTAATTTAAATTGAATAAATAATTAATTAAAATATATAATATTAAGAGACAAACCTCTGATGGGTCCAAGGGCAGCGTCTTTGGCCAGGGAGGTGAGGTCGCTGCCAGAGTAGCCCTCGGTCAGTCTGATTAGAAGGTGAAAGAACTTTGATGTGTTGAGGATTCCAAGCATTCAGAAATGTGTGAAGAAAAATTAATTGTCATAATTATATTTAATTCGCTAGGCGCTTCCTTCTTTTACTAGCAATTTCTTTAAATTATAAAATAATTATTTAAGGGGTAATTAATTGAATCAGCAAGAACAAAATGCAGGACGTTGAAGCACCAAACGACTCACTCAGCCAGCTGGTCGATCTGCGCAGGAGTGAGAGGTTTGTGGTGTTTGTGGAGCAGCTTGCTCAGAATGAGGCTTCGTGTTCTCCTGCATGGCATCGTCACGTAAATTCGTTTGGCGAAACGTCTGTGTGGGTGGAGAATGGATGCATGATGGTGGATGCATGGATGGTAGATGCATGGATGGTGGATGCATGGATGGTGGATGCATGGATGGTGGATGCATGGATGGTGGATGCATGGATGGTGGATGCATGGATGGTGGATGCATGGATGGTGGATGCATGGATGGTGGATGCATGGATGGTGGATGCATGGATGGTGGATGCATGGTGGTGGATGCATGGATGGTGGATGCATGGATGGTGGATGCATGGATGGTGGATGCATGGATGGTGGATGCATGATGGTGGATGCATGATGGTGGATGCATGGATGGTGGATGCATGGTGGTGGATGCATGGATGGTGGATGCATGGATGGTGGATGCATGGATGGTGGATGCATGGATGGTGGATGCATGGATGGTGGATGCATGGATGGTGGATGCATGATGGTGGATGCATGATGGTGGATGCATGGATGGTGGATGCATGGTGGTGGATGCATGGATGGTGGATGCATGGATGGTGGATGCATGGATGGTGGATGCATGGATGGTGGATGCATGGATGGTGGATGCATGGATGGTGGATGCATGATGGTGGATGCATGGATGGTGGATGCATGGATGGTGGATGCATGGATGGTGGATGCATGGATGGTGGATGCATGGATGGTGGATGCATGGATAGTGGATGCATGGATGGTGGATGCATGGATGGTGGATGCATGATGGTGGATGCATGGAGAATGGATGCATGGATGGTGGATGCATGGATGGTGGATGCATGGATGGTGGATGCATGGATGGATTTCCGATCAATTCATCGTGCAGGATATTTTTCGCATTAAATCAGTTTCATGGCACCCAACCACCTGAGAGCAGCGTCGTCAAGTTCCTGAGGTCTGTTAGTTGCTCCCATCACCAAGACACTGTCCTTGCTGCTACTGTGGATCTGTGTGTTTGCGTGTGTTTGTTTATGGGTTTGTGTGTCTATGTTTGTTTGTTTATGTGTTTATGTGTTTGCGTGTTTGTGTGTTTGCGTGCTTGTTTGTTATGTTTATGCACGTTTGTGTGATGGTGTGTTTCGTGTATGTGTGTCTGTATGTTTATGTGTAAGTGTGTGATTTATGAATGGTTAAATAGTTTCTTCCTGCTCACGCCATCGAACTCCAACAGAAACTCCGTCTTGAGCCTCCTGCTCGCCTCATGTTCTCCCTCCCTCCTCTCCGACAACAACGAGTCGATCTCGTCTGCAGTCGCCAGGGAGATGTCGGGGTTATGCCTCAAAAGTTAAAATCAAGGCTAGAAACTTTTGAATTAAAAGTAATAGAAAAAGTTTCAATCTGATAGACTGATAAAACTTTTGAATTAATGAGAAGAAAAGTAATTCAAGAAAGATGTTCAGTCATCGATGAAGACAACAGATGGGAAACAAGCCTCCTACCCAGGAAGATGACAGAGGGCTGCATGCTTCTGGCCACAGCGAACAACGCTCTCACCAACTTCTCACCCTCGCCCACCTTTGGGACAGGTTGGCTCTTGTTTATACTGGATGATTTGTACTGTGAATATACTGCAAAAGTTATAAATCCTACATCAAACAACTTTAATTTTAAAAACTGTTTTGAAAGCTCTTGAATGTTAATAGATGGAGAATATTAAGATTGCAGACGTATTTGGAGGTGAGAGTGGAGGCGCTGATGCAGAAGAAGGTGGAACTTGACTCGTGAGCCACCGCCTTCGCCTGGCCATTTCAAAAGGTTTTGAATTATTGAAAATATTGAGTTTCGTTTTATATTTAATAATTAAAATATGTAGAGTTTAATGCATTCAGTTGGTAGCTTCGCTTTTATGAAATCAGGCGATAGAAACGTTCTTTAGAATCTATGTGAACATTCGTTACAAAATAACAGAATATACCTTATCACAAATTTTTTAAAATTAGAAAAATTTATTGGAAAAAAAAACAATGAATATGCTTCGTGCGCACTCACCAGCATGGTCTTTCCGTTTCCTGGAGGCCCGAAGAGAAGGAGTCCCCTGGCTGGACTTCTCAGACCGACGAAGAGCTGATGGAGGTGATGATGATGATGATTATGAGAATGATGATGATGATGATGATGATGATTATGAGAATGATGATGATGATGATGATGATGATGATGATGATGATGATGATGATGATGATGATGATGATGATGATGATGATGATGATGATGATGATGATGATGATGATGATGATGATGATGATGATGATGATGATGATGATGATGATGATGATGATGATGATGATGATGATGATGATGATGATGATGATGATGATGATGATGATGATGATGATGATGATGATGATGATAATGATGATGATGATGATGATGATGAGGATGATGATGATGATGATGATGATGATGATGATGATGATGATGATGATGATGATGATGATGATGATGATGATGATGATGATGATGATGATGATGATGATGATGATGATGATGATGATGATGATGATGATGATGATAGAAGGCCTCACTTCGGGTCGCATGGCAGGCAGAATGACGATTTCCTGCAGAGCCTGCTTGGCCGTTTCTTGACCAACTGTGGAAGTATACATTTTATCCCATTTTTAAATCCGCCCCGTTTTAGAATCCTTTCCATTTTTAAATCCGCCCCGTTTTAGAATCCTTTCCATTTTTAAATCCGCTCCGTTTTAGAATTTCACCAACTGATGTCTGAGAAGAGGACGACGGGTCCCCGGTCGATGATCTCGCTGACGATCAAGTTGCTGAGGCCCTTGTCAACGCTCTTGCCTGTGCCTCCACTGGCGCCCCTGGTCTTCTGGAAGAGGGGAGGGTTGAATGGAGAATGGAGCGAGGGTGTGGGTAGGGAGTGAATGAGAAAATGTTGAAGTCATAGTGTTATTGAAAAATTAAATTTTTGGAAATAGCAGAATATAAAACATAAAATGTTATATAGTTACCCTAGGCAAACTTCGACTTTGGTAGGTGTTGTTTGTGCTGTTGTTGTTGTTGTTCAGTGAACTACTATGGACATTGCCATTGTTGTTGTTTGGAGTTGAGTAGCCTTGATCTGTTCCACTGGCTTGGCAGCATCGTCTGTACGAGGGCCTGGCACCACGGCAGGGTGAGTTGTTGAGAGAGGAGCTATGGTGGCTGGAGGTGAGAGGGGTGGGTGTAATGGGAGGGGAGGGTTGCAGGGTCTGGTAGGAGCACGACATGCGAGAAGGCAGTGTGTTGTTGCGATGAATCTGAGGTCGTTTTGGAGTGGTCAGCCGAACGCTTCCTCTTCGAGAGGTCTGAGTCATCGCTTGATAGAGGTTAAAACAGTTTTTTATAGACATGAAAAAAAACAATTTGTGACAAAAGACTAAATTTGTGATCGCCTTCGAGGTACCTATGACGTCGAGTCGATCTCTGACGAGCAAGAGGTTCGTCCTCATCTTGTCCTGCAAGTCCTTCGCCTTGTCCCACAGTTCGCCTGCGAAGAGATTTCCTCTGAAATTTCAACAAACTCTTTATTCTGTAATTATCAAAAACACCTGAGCACCTGGTGTTTTACGATAGTTAATAAAGTAACGGCTTGTTCGATACTTTAACTTGAAACTCAATACTTTCTCCACTGATGTTGATGGAGATTCCCTTCGTGAGTTCTTCAATGCCCTTCGAATACAACTCTACAGCCACGTCTCGGTGCTTCACTGAGATGTCGTCGTGTGTCGTCGTGTGTTGTCATGTGTGGTCATGTTTCGTTTGATCATCACCATTTAAATGATATTTTAGTACTTTCTGATATTTAATCAACGCACAAAGGTCAGCAATGGCACACAACACACCCCTGTCTTCGGTGTCGAGCTTCAAAGCCCTCGACAGGTACTCGAAGGCTTTCCTGTGGTGCTGCTTCTGCATCGAGATGACAGGCTCGGCAGGCGGTGAGCAATGGTGAGGCGATGTCTGCTGGTATGAACGGGACGATTCGAACAGTCGAGAGACAGGTCTGCCTTTCTGTCCACATGAAATCTCCACGATCATGGGCAGTCGTTCGTCGTTGGCGAAAGCTTTCTGACGACGCTCGACGTCTTCAGAGAGGCTGTTGCGAGAGAAGCTGTAGGACCACACGTTGGCGAGCAGCAGCCAGATGTAGAAGGCGACGATGCGGATGAAGTGGAAGGTGAGGATGAGCGGGAAGGAGTACACGTAGAAGGTGGAGCCTTGGAAGGTGCTTTGACGGGCTCCCGTCGACTGGGATGGATTCTCTCCTTTTTTCCCGCTTTTCGCTTTCTTCACAGGCGTTTTAGGCTTTTTCGGACAGGCATCTCGTCCCATCACCACAGGATCAGTTAAAAAAATTAACTTTTATTTCAATTTGTACTTCTACATCGTATTTTAAGCTCTTTTTGTTGTGTCATTGAAAACACTCATAACAATGCCAAAACAAGCAGACAACACGCAAGTAGCATTGACGCCGGCGAGTGTACAACATGCAATAGTTGTGTGCACGCTGTGTGTACGTCTTCTCATTCATCCACCCCTTCATTCAGACATGGGTTGTGTCAATACATTTCTTTAAACGTACGGCATACTGATGGTTATCCAATTAACCCTCATCGTTAAAATAATATAGTCATGTTAATAATAGCAATGACAGTCAATTATTTTTTATAATTATTACTAATAATTCAATTAAACGTGAAATCATCAAACATCAAAAGAATAGAGATTCTATCTTGAGGATCAACTCCTGGTCATCTCTGAGAAGATGCAACCATTGGTCCAGTCTGAAAGCCGTGGTAGGAGTCCACCCCGCAAACAACCACTCCCCAGGAGAGACCTCCACAAAGACATTGAAGGCCTTCGGAGAGGCATGCATGCGTGCATCGTCCCAGCATAAGAACACTCCCTCCTTCACGCCTGCCTCTTTGTTGCTGCAACCTCCATCATCCTCATCATTATCATCATATTTATCATCACCATGACCGTCATGATCGTCATCGTGCTCAGATAGTATCCTGAATGAAGCTTTCGCATTGAGCGCTGACTTTTCTTCCACCCTGACGCGACCTCTGGCGACCTTCCCGACAGCCACCACGTGTGTTTCAGAGGCCTCCAGCAAACAGCGGTCCTCCTTTGAAATCTGAGAGTTTGAAAGTGGTTTGAAAATCATAATGACTTTAATGACTGATTATTATGATTATAATTGTTGAACATTCAAGCGAACAAGCACCTGTAAGTATCCCAGAGTGGCACTTGAAGCCGAGACCTTTGAGTCGCCTTGCACCAAAACACCCACCCCTTCCAGCCTCACCGACTCAGTGCTTTTATACCTGTACCTACTCTTACACCACCCCCCCTCCTCCTTTCCACTGCCCTCCCCATCCATCTTTGTGACGCCTGCGGCATTCTCTTTGATGGAAGATCCATCCCAAAAGGGTATCACCTTAACCCTTCTTCCACCATTTATCTCTTTTCCACCACCATCTCTCTCTTTTCCACCTTCCTCTCTCTTCTTTCCACCTCCATCCTCTTTTCTCCCACCTCCATCCTCTTTTCTCCCACCTCCATCCTCTTCTCTCCCACCTCCATCCTCTTCTCTCCCACCTCCATCCTCTTCTCTCTCACCTCCATCCTCTTCTCTCCCACCTCTTCCTTCCTGAACCCTCACTGTAAGGGTGACCGCCAAGGCAGCTTGCACCACTGCATCATCCCCAAGTAAGCATCTCTTGCACACGAACGAGATGTACAGACACTCACCCGCCTGCAAACTGATGTCCAAGCTGAAGAGGCTGTAGTGCCGTAGTTCATATCATTTTTATAACTCATCATTATTATTCAATATAAAAATTAAATTTTTTAAATAAAATGTTGAAATGGTGTTAAAGCGTATAAGGGCGATTTCGAAGCATGTTTAATTGTTCCACCGCTTGCAACACTCACTCACTCCTTGTGCAGGCCTCCATGCAAGGGCACTCTGACACATGCGCCACCCAGGAAAGCGTCGTCACTGCACACTGTTACGTCATCATCACTGCACGCTGTTACGTCATCATCACTGCACACTGTTACGTCATCATCACTGCACACTGTTACGTCATCATCGCTGTTAGCCATGACGACGCCATCGTTTCTTGGAGTGCTACAGGCGTACATGGGCTGCAAACTCTGCATTGCCAGGTTGAACCACGCGCCTTCCTTCAAAACCTGCAAGTTTTGTCGCTACAATGATTTTTTCAAAGTAAATATCGATTTTTAACGGTTTATAAAATTAATTTAAATTATTTTTTCACTTTATTTACTTAGACACACCTTTCCCAAGCATGAATATCGTCTGCCATGACCAACGTTGAAAGACGTGACAAGAGGCAGAGTAAGCAAGCTGCGACACGGTGACTGCTTGAATGAAGCCCACAACCTTGGTCAATGAAAATTCGCGCTTCATAAATTTAATTAATTAAAGGATTGTAGATGCTTGTTATTATCGGCCACTCGCCTTCTTTCGTTGCTCTCAAAGTCAACTCCACAGAACTTTTCATGCGTCCAGCTGGCAGCAAAGAGTGCCGTGGAGAAGTTCTTGCTTCTCGTCAGATGCACCGACTTCCTTCGCGGTAAGTAATGAGCTTACTGGTCATCAATTGGCCGTCAATTGGTCGTTAAATACAAATTTAATGGCTTGATTAGTTTAATTATTGATTTAGGCTGACGCTTCAATATTTGAAACTAAAGGCTGAATGATTGAAGAATGCCTGTCAACCTTGTGAGACTCGAAGCCACCAACGCAGTTCCTGGCAAACACGTCGACGCCCACGTACACGTCACTCAGGTCTCTGTTCTGGCGCATGCAGCACCCCTTGGAGGCGTCCAGATTGCCTTCGTTCCACGTGTAGTTGAGGAATATGCCGTCACACGCGGTGAAGAAAGGTCTGTGAGATGGAGCGAGGTAGAGGTTTGCTTTTATTTCGGAAAATTCGATTATGTTTTTATTTATTTTGTGGAGTGCTTATTCTTGGCCGTGTTCGATTCGTGATATTATTCTGTTTGCGCGACTCACAAGTTCAACTGGTTGAGTTCGTTCTGCCACACGAGCTGTCCCTCTACAGTGACACTGTCGTACCACAGCACCTCCGAAAAAGGAAGCGCCTCATGTTGCTTGCGTTTGAGATACTGCACCAACTTCACCATGGCTTCTGTCTCACCTTGCTGTGTATTTAATGCATAAGTTGGTTTTCTTTTTAAATTATGAATAAAGTTGAAACTTATCGATAGTTATGAAAATGATAACATGGAAGACACAAAGAATTGCCTTCAATTCATTTTCGATATTGAGGAGCCAGCCATCGAAGTTGTAGAAGCATGCAAGCTCCACCAACTTGTCAGCAAACTGCATCAAACTCTCATCGGATTGCAGTATTTCTGAACAAGTTTTTGAGCCCTCTTCCCATTCAGTGATGAATGTTCCTTGAAGTTTGCATTGTCTTACTTTTAATTACTCAATTTGAACTGAAAATCAATTAAAAACTAGTGAAAACATCAATAAACCACTGACCAAGTACTTTGACTCCATGCTTGTGAGCTGCCTCGATCCATGGAATAGGTGGAATGGTGACAAGATGATGGCTGAAGTAGACAAAAGTGTCAACCAGCCACCAGTGCCAAAGGAGGTACTCATTTTCACTGGCACACCCCTCCAACGAACACTCCGCCTCCAAGTAGCCCTCCTTCATGTCGTGACACACCAACATCTTGCTTTTTTTTTTGATCCCCCATCTTTTTGACTTAAAAATTTATATTATTATTATTATAGACATTATCAATGTTTTTTATATTTTTACAAATTATTATGTGGGAAATAGTCTTATTATCCATATATAATATAAGACAAAGTATAACATAAAATATAGCATTATGCATTTATTATAATAAATACTTGAAAAGGAAGTGTGTTGTGCTTGAAGAAATAGGGAGGACTCCAATTGAGAACCTCTTGCAAACTTTTTATAGATTTAGATTTCAACATCTTTAATCTTTTTATATATAAATAATTATATTATATTACTTTAACTTAAAGTTTTTGAGTCTCAAAGTTCAAGACATTTAGGCTTCAACAAATAATTTAATACTTAAATTCATTTTTTTATCTGAACAAAGACAATCTAATATTTACATTCTAATTTATCGGCTAGATTGTCTGCAGACTGAACCAAAGCCAGATTTCAGTTGAATAATACTTTTAATGGGTTTTGCATGCCAAAAAGAGAGCTATATTAAATCAGTTATGAGTCTTTTTAATTAATAAATTTTAAATATATTACAAATAAAGGATTGTAAGTTAAATAGGAAGATAAATTGTATCACTAAAAGACTTTTAGTAAAAGTTGTAGTCTAAAGCCATTTAATTTATTTTTATTTATCATTTTTATTTATCACAGTTTAAGACCAAAGTGAAATCATGTGAGCCTGCAGTTCTGAATCAGTTGGTTAAAGGCAAAAATGTTGAAGTAAAAGGGTTTGAAGTTATTTTGGAAGACACCATTTTGTTCCCTGAGGGAGGAGGCCAAGTTAGTTTTTTAGGATAATATTATTTTAAATATCATAGCTTAATAATAAAGATTACAATCTTTCAATTATTTGCAGCCAGATGACAGAGGGAAGGTAATATTTTCATAATAAAATATTATATATATATATATTATTTATATATATATATATATATATATATATATATATATATATATATATATATATATATATATATATATATATTGAAATCTAAAAAAATAAGAAACTATCATTGTATAAATATTTGCTGAATCTGCATCTAGATAAATGACAAGGAAGTGTTGAGGGTGAGCAGAAGAGGCAGTGAAGCAGTGCACTTTGTGATGGAAGAGGTGGCAGTGGGCGAGGAGGTGGTGCTTGAGGTGGACTGGAAACGGAGGTGGGACCACATGCAGCAGCACTCAGGTAGTCTCAAAAGATGCTCACATTCTGTACAAACAGTTCATCTATCATCTGCACTGAACCACAGGACAGCATCTGATCTCAGCCTTGGCCACCTCCCTCTTCAACTTCAACACCACTGCTTGGAACCTTGGCGAGAAGACCTCCTTCATTGAATTAGACACCAAAGGTGCAGTAGACTTACAAGTGATCAAACTAAAACATAAGTTTCTCAACTTTGCAAGCCATAATCATCGTCTGCCACCCACAGTGATGGAGCAAGTGCAGGTGGATGAGCTGGAAGAAAAGTGCAACCAACTCATCCAAGCCTCCACACCTGTTTCCGTTCAAGTCTACCCTGACCAGCACCACCCCAAAGTCAAAGAGGTTCGACCACAGCATCACATTTTCAAGAACAATACAAATAACAATAAAAATACAAAATGAACACATGCATCCTTCTCCATCCACCCAACTGAAGCCACCTGCCCTCACAGTTGCAGAGCAGGGGCTTTCCAGAGGACATGGGTTTGAGCGAGGTGAGGGTGGTGTGCATCGAGGGGGTGGACGAGAATCCCTGCTGTGGCACCCACGTCTGCAACCTGGCCCATCTGCAGGTTGCTATGGGGGAGAAAGTTGAATAGGGAATGGGGTTGTTTGATGGAATAAACAGATACATTGTCTCAATCATTGACAACTTTGTTATTCTCCCAATAAATCGAATGTAATCAGAATAAATCAAATGTAATCAGCATATGAAAACTGAACAGGCGATTAAATTGCTAGGCGTGGAGAAAGGCAAGAAGAACAAGACGAACCTGACGTTCGTGGTGGGGAACCGGGTGTTGAGGGTTGCTGGGGAGGGCTTCCAGAGGGACAGAGCTTTGACCGCCCTGCTGAAGGGGCACCCAGATGAGCATCTGGAACTGTTGAAGAAGCTGCAGATGTCGTTAAAGGTGCAACAGAAGAACAATGTCACTATTCTCAGGGAGATCGCCATGCATGAGGCTACACGTCTGCTGGCGGAAAAACCCAGGTGAGACATTTAGGAGAGTTCAGTCTAAGCCAGTTAATATAATAGGAGTGATGGTGTGGTGTATCATACACATTAGACTTTAATTATTGGAACTTACTTGTACATTCACGTGGGGTGGCTTGACGACTGAGAACCCCCCCCCCCCCCTCCCCAGATACTCCTCGCTGCACAAGAAGGAGGGCGACCAGGACTTCATCAACGTCCTCATCTCCAACGCGCCCAAGGAGACGCTTCTTTTTGTGACGACTGGTGATGAGAAAGGGGTGGGTCTGTTCTGCCTGAGTGGTCCAGAGAAGGTGGTCAAGGCGGTAGGAGACACTGTGGTCGAGCTGATGGAGGGCAAGGGTGCCTTCACTGGGGGCAGGTATCAGGGAAGGGTGAACAAGATGGCTGCAAGAAGCCAAGTTGAAGAAACCATTAAAAAGCTTTTGGAAGCGTAGATGGCTAACAACTTTCTATTAAGCTCACTTCGCATTTTAAATACTTTTCTTCTATAATAAAAAATTTGAAGCTTTTTCATTTTAATTTTTTATTGAAACGTTTTCGACAATTCTCTGCCAGCATCAGTGAAAATGTACCAACAGCAGCACTGCATATGAAAGCTGAATTAGCGAGCAGTGATCGACACCTGCCACACCCTGATCAGCTTGTCGGAGTAG
The DNA here is from genome assembly GCA_943735955.1 of Piscicola geometra. Taxonomy (NCBI): domain Eukaryota; kingdom Metazoa; phylum Annelida; class Clitellata; order Hirudinida; family Piscicolidae; genus Piscicola; species Piscicola geometra. Next base: position 4,623,789 of record OX030959.1, on the reverse strand, counting down.
CCGGCAAAGAGGGTCTGTCCGTCAGCTGACCACGCCAGCGACAGGCACTCTGGAGGCTTGCCTGTGTTGATCACCTCTGGCTTCAACTCGTCCACAATCACCTTGCCTTCCAAGTCCTGATGACGATGATCATGATGGTAAGGTGGTGTCATAGTTCAAGATAGACACTCAAATGATGGTTCAAAAGACTGGCAGAAAGTTCACAAACCCAGATCTTGATGCTGGGTCCGGTGGCGGCACACAGCCAGTAGCGGTTGGGTGAGAAGGAGAGTGCGTTGATGCAGTCATTGCCTCCATCCAACGTGTACAAGTGCTTGCCTTCGTTCAGGTCCCACAGCATCGCCTGGCTGTCCTGTGATGGGATAGTGGCGGAGGGTTATGGAGTTCATTTGGTGTGGGAGGATGGATTTAATTATGGAATGATTGGCAATTATGATAGAGGATAAGAATAGAGTGGCATAAGTGAAGAGAAGTCGTGCTCAGAATTGCAGGACAAACTTAATCAGGGTTCATCAGCTGATTTAAATGTGTCTTTTTGTCATCATGCATGCACAAATGCAAATGAATAACACAAAAAAGTAAAGAGAATGTCTATAGAAGTAAACAATTTTGAAACCATTATAGGAGTCAGTTCAGAATTGCAGAACAATTGTAATCAAATTATTTCATTCGATATAAATGTGTCTTTTCTTCATCATTACTACTCTCATACATGTTAACATAGCATTAATATTACTTTGAATATGTGAGAACATTTTAACAAGAACAAACACTCACACAAACAAACCTTTCCACCAGAGGCACAGAGTGATCCATCAGGAGACACAGTGACGGTGTTGAGAAAACCGTTGTGTCCGTAGTGGTTGGTCTTTAGCTTGCAGTTCGTCAGGTTCCACACCTTGACGATCCTGTCCCATCCACACGAGACGATCAGGGGGTTCTGAGTGTTGGGTGAGAACCTCACGCAGGAGACCCAGTCGTTGTGGCAGTCCTCCTGTGGGGGTGGAGGGAACACATTGGAAGGGTTGGTTGGTGAGGTGTTTGGAAGTGACTTTATCAAAGTATACATTCAGAATAAGACATTTGGAACAATGCAAATTGCAGTGCATTGGGCCTACTTTGTGATAAGCTAGTTCTGATTAGTGGAAGATGATACTTGTCTTATTTACAAAACTTCAAGTGCACTGGTAAGAAGGTATTTAGAAAAGTGAAAAGAACATTGACCTGCATGATAAACAAACACAATCATTTGGATATGATTATCTTGAGTGGAGAGCCATTCTGGTAAACAACAAGACTTCACAAGTGGGACAAAAGCAACCAAAGAATAATGAAGGAACAACAAGACATCTAGAAGACACACAAGAGAGATTTGAAGACCAAATTAAGCACACATGATAGGCATTAATCAAAGCACCTGGATGGTGTACTTGCAGACTCCAAGGGTGTTCCACAACTTGATGGTCTTGTCCCTCGATCCAGACACGATCTGTCTGTTGTCTGCTGAGAAGGCCACACTGAGGACGTCCTTGGTGTGCCCCAAGAATCTCCTGGTGGTCTGCCCACTGAGGTGGAGATTGTGACAGTGCAAGTTTTATAATGAAAGGAAAGCTGCCTTACTTGCAAATAATCATGCAAAAACTATTTTGAATGCTAAAAATGTATCCTATGCAAATACCAAAAACTTTATCTTCTGAAAAGTACAAATAATTAAGAAGAAGTAAGTTTTTACGTGCTGAGATCCCACAAGCGAAGGGTGCTGTCCCATGAGCCAGACAAGGCAAACTGTCCGTCTGACGACAGAACCACGTCTGATACGAAGTGGCCGTGTCCGTGGAGGGCTCGCTGTGGGTAGCCATACCTCACGTCGTCCCTGGTCAGTCTCCAGCAGATCAACTTGTTGTCTAAGAATTTATTTTTAAAAAATTGTTTTCCCTAATACATACCAAAAGAAAAATGTGAAATATTTCTCCTAGAATGAACAAATAATTAGACATGAAGCAAACCACAAACCCCTGCTGGATGAGAGGATCATATCTGGGTATTGGGGAGTGGTGGCAATCTGGGTGACCCATCCTTCGTGGCCTTGAAGGGCCCCTCTCAAGGTCATTTGCTCTGTCATGATGCTTTTGTTTCTATTACTTGGATTCGTCCAGATTTAATCCTGAAAAGAATCACCCGGTGTCAACAATATTCGGAAAAGGAAGATTCTATGTTGAGCGATATTTACATTAAAAGCGCGAAACTAATAAATAAAATGTCTTGAAACATTTGATACCAAATTTATGAATATATATATATATTATTTTTAACAAATATTTTGATTTTTCTACTTTTTGAAAAAAAATATAGTTTTAAAGTAACTTCGATTTCTCAATCAATAGGACATTAATATTTCTAAATTGAACTAGCAAAAATAGGTCGTATGCAAACCTGATAAAGCTAATAGAAAGTACTATTTATTAATGAACTCATATAATCTCACCTATTCATCAATAAAATGTCCTTACTCAAGCATTAATTTAGAAGGCTATATAAAGAGTACTGCTGCTTTGTGTTCATTATATTTTTTGGTCATACTTCCTAGTTTTTTACCAAACTATTCTCTATTTAAACTATTTTAAAAATCATTTTTAACCATTTTTTTTAATAGTTTTCAAAAAATGCAACTGTTAACAAAGTTTATAACTGTGTTCCTGGTCCTTGTTTCAGTCCTTACATCATCCCACATCATCATCAGATCATCGTTTTCAAACAGCCACCAACCTCACCACATCTTCCAGAAAGGTGAAAAGTTGAACAAGAACGAAACGGATTCCCTTACAGGTTTTCAACTTTTATTAGCTTCTGTTAACTTTCAATCAAGCATGATATTTATTGAACTCAAATATTTAATGTAAAAGTTAAGAATATTGACGTTTCTAATTATCGTTCAAAAGCATCACTGTTATTCGAATGAATTTGTTATTCAGAAAAGAAAATAGTTTCACTCTCCAGACTTTAACGTGCTGGCTGAAAAGATGGCTGAAGCATGCTCTTTAAACACTTTAATTGACACCCTTCATCCAGCTAAGCAAGCATCGGGTTCGTCAGGCGATTCCTTGAAGCCCCAGTCGACTGCACCACCCACGAAGAGTGGAATGACGAAATCCCGAGGTATTCATTGACAGTTCAGCACTTGGGTGCTCACTCATTCTCCACTTTAAACACCCAGCTCCTCCGATGTTTCGTTCGCAAGAGGTGATGGTGTTGTGCCTCCTGAGCATCCTCCTCTGCCTCTTCTCCCTCCTGGCCCTCCTCTACATCTTCATCAAGTACGCGCCTTCGATGGAAAAAGTGAAAGAGTTTATCGTCAGCACCTTCCCGTGCCTCCAGTGCCGCATTCAAGGTTTGTTCAAAAAGAATGAATGCGAAAGGCAAGAATGAGTAAACAGTTTGAAATATTTTGAGCGAGCATTGATCCAAACAAGTGGACCAGGTTTGCAGATCTGTATTAAACAGAGTAAACCAATCGGCACCCGTTCGCCCCTTCAAATCCAATAACACGCTAAACATTTTATGGCATACTTTATTGTCACCAAAGGCGCTAAGAGCAATTATTGGAGTCTCGAGATGTTTTGAAGGCCGCTCATTATGTCTGAATCTGAAAGCTATGCACTTTCTTTAATTTATCGAAATGTATTTTTAAAGCTGTTCCACGATTAAAAATTCTAATAGCCATTAATCGTTCGATTAAACATTTTATTCGTGCATTAATCGTATTTTAACGCAATGTTTTTAGTATAAAAAAGTATTTAAATTTTTTTCTTAAATATTTATTAAAAATTTTATCAGTATTTTTTTATAAAGTAATTCACATTTTAAAGAAAAAAAGAATCCATAAATGATAGAAAATTCAATTTTCACACATCCATTTTGAGCTAGTTACTCAAGCAAACAAGTTTTTCAGCATTAGTTGGATCCTACAAGCTGAATAGACGTTCACATGGAACTGTAATTGCAGGAGATGACAAGTACTTTTTTGCCAGTTTCGCAAGAGCCGGATATGCCCCTTCGTGTTGTTGCCACCAAACAAGAGAACAACTCTCAAAGCCTACTTCAGATTCTTTTCTATAACGTTGAATGATTGACTTAGTAATCATTGAGGTATCTTCATCTTCAGAATCTCAAGTTACATATGTTTGGGGTCTTTTGTTTGGTGAAGGCTGTATAGTTTTTTAAAGTTTTTTTCTTCATATAGTTTTTTTAACTCTTTTATTTGTTGAAAACTTTTTACATTTTAAATGATGTCAAATCTTGATAGTCTCTGCTCCTATTTGGAAGAAATGTTATGTGTGAAACGAATGAGATAGGCTGGATCATCTTCTGAAGCGCACATTTACTATTTCAAGAAATTTCACCCCCTAGAAATTTTGTTGCAAATATTCAAGAAATGAGAAGTTTTTTCATGAAATTCAACTTTTTCCATTCGTTAGTAGTCTTGCTGACAATGTAACCAAAACCGCAAAAAACAGTTCAATTTGGATAAGTCTAAATGCATTAAACTTTTCAATGGCGTTAATTTTTATTAAATGCGTTAACATATTTAACGGCGTTAAAAATTTTAACATCGTTAATTGATTAACGCGTTTATCGATAGTTAACGTAGATTAAAGCACAGCTTTAGTATTTTTCATTGTATTGTATTTCATTGAAATTAATGCAAGAGAAACAAAATACTATTTTAAGATGTAAACCAATGGCATGCTTAGTCATCGAAATCCAGGGCTGGCGAGCACAGCTACTGAATAGACTAAGAAGGTTTTACCCAGCTTTCTTACCGAGGGTTTGAGTAACAACTATTTTTAACGCCACAGGTTACTGCGTTGTGTTACAAAAGTACCGTAAAGCACGTCAATCTAAAATGACCTTCAATTTGTTTCAGATCCGAATGTACACTATGCCCAGGTGAGGACGGTGTGACAGAGCGCAGAAATGTGTGTCTGATTACTGACTCCCTCTTCACACACGGCTTTAGACTTGAAACTTGCCCTTTTGAGGTGTTTAAAAGTTTCGCCTCCTAAGACTTTCGTCTGGAATATTAACAGTGATGAGCCCCTTAGCTAATATTCTCAGCAGGTCTCAGTGAATTTACATTGTTGTGATATTTATCAGGGTGAAATTTACGCGGGTTGGTGGTTGATTGGGGAGTTTCTTGATTGTAAGAACATGTCATGTGCAGATATTTTCTAATTCTCATCCGGTTTTAAATTATTTAAAATTCAAAATTAGTCATTTGAAAAGAGTCTCTGAACCATTTCGTCACTGCTGCTCAACATTGCTTCCTCATACTAACTGCCTCTGTTCCATTTGAAAGGCACTATTTCTAGTGATTTTTTAGTTGCGTAATATTTCATATCATCATTACTCATCATCATCATCATCATTACTCATCATCATCATTCAAGTTATGATTCTACGTCTGAGCTTGCTTTGCTATTTCATCAGGTAAAATTGTGTCATTTCTATTTTCAAACTCTCAAGCCACCCAACCATTGATTGTCTCTGTTAATGGCTATTGGGTTGTAGGTTAACTGCACACAAAAGAAAGCACAGTGCATGTGTTAAATGCACATTTGATTTTGCACATTTCTTCTTTTTTACAGAAAAAACGTTAATTTAGGATTAAGGTTAGGGCTAGGATTAGGGTTAGGGATTTCAGAAAAATCGCATTTCAAGAAGAAATGTGCAAAATCAAATGTGCATTTAACACATGCACTGTGCTTTTTTTGTGTGCAGTTCACCTATAACCTGGCTATTGTGGTTGTAGGTTAACTGCACACAAAAGAAAGCGCGCTGCATGTGTTAATTGCACATTTGTTTTTGCACACTTCTTCTTAAAATGCGATTTATCTGAAAACATTAACCCTAACCAAAACTCTAACCCTAACCCTTATCCTAACCCTAACCTTAACCCTAAATTAACGTTTTTTCTGTAAAAAAGAAGAAATGTGCAAAAGAAAATTTTCATTTAACATATGCAGCGCGATGTGTGCAGTGTGCAGTTAACCTACAACCGGCTATTGTAGTCTTCATGCTCATCAGATCTATGACTCACCAATACATTTAGATCGTCTTTTCAATTCTGAGCCACCTAGCGACCGAAGCGAAACATTCACTTATCTCAAGAGCTGTTTGCAATTAATTCAAGAAAATAAATCTGAAAGAATAAAAGATTATGAGAAAATAAAGGACAATTAGCGTTAATGCCACCAATTACAACACCAAGTATCCCACCAATGATCACACTAATTACAACACCAATTATACCCCCAATGATCAGACTAATTACAGAACCAATTATGATTTATAATGGAGCTTTGATACATTCAGAGTCTTCCTCTGCACCTTCATCTCACGACACTTCATCGATTGCTTTGCTACGTTTTCTTGGATCAATTAAATGAATCGGTCTTTGATTGCACTACCGCCAATGAGGCTTCCCTCTATACGAAGACAAACACGCACACACACACGCACACACATAAAAACGCATTCACACACACAAGCACACACACACACACAAGCACACACACACACAAGCACACACACGCACACACACACGCACACACACACACACACAAGCACACACACACGCACACACACACACAAACAAACGCAAGCACAAAGACACACAAACAAATGCACAAGCAGACAACAAAGGAAAGTATTGCAAGAGCATAAAGAAGCAGGCGGAAGCATTGGCATACAAGACAAAAGTAACAGGAGATGCGAGAGAAACTCAGGTGCAAGGAGGCTTGGACTGCGCTCGAATGTACACCTGTGTGTGGATTGGTGTGTGTTGGTGTGTGTTTGGTATGTGTGGAGTGTGTGTGGAGGTGTGTGTGGTGTGTGTTGGTGTGTATGGAGTGGTGTGTGTTGGTGTATGTGTGGTGTGTGTGGTGTGTGTTGGTGTATGTGTGTGGTGTGTGTGGTTTGTGTGGTGTGTGTGTGGAGGTGTGTGTGGTATGTGTGGAGTGGTGGTTGTTGGTGTGAAGTGGTGTGTGGAATGGTGTGTGTAGTTGTGTGGAGTGTTGCAGAGTGTGCTGTTGTTGGCTGGTAAATGAAACAGCAGTTGGGACTGTGGAGTTTGGGGATGTGTGATGGATCAAAGGACAATTATCGAAAGGTGCGTTGTGGTGTTGGCAACTGTTGTTCAGAAGCTGAAACGAATCTAAATGATCTTTGATAAGGAAACCATTTTAAAATCCGTAACTAAAACTCACTTGCCGTGGTGCGTGCAAATGATGCCTCACTGCAAAACACTGAATGTTCAGAAATGCTATTGCAAGAAGTGCAAGCTGAAGACCACGAGACAAACTAGCACATCGATAAGGAATTGTTTGCTCAGCACTTTGCCTGCAGTTCTCCCAGGCCTTTATTGCCTGCAAATACCGCTGTCTTTAATCGATTTCACTTTTCAGAAAAGATCCTTGCAGCGTTGAGCATCAGATCACTGAGTGACAAACACGACAGACAGCACTAAGCACGAGTCATGCAAACGCCTCTACTCACCGCCACTTCAGATGGCATTTTGAGACAAAGAAAGTCGTTTTGGGTAAAATCTTCTTTTGATGCGCTTCCAATTGAAGGGCTCTCCTGTCACGGAAGACTAGATCTTCTCCCAGTGTGATTATCGGTCATTTGAAGCCCTGTCTATCCACGCAAACCTCGCGTCGTAAGGCTTATACGCTTGCAAACGGATGTCATGGTGGGTATATATGTGTGTTTGTGTGTGTATATGGGTATACATATGTGTGTTTATATGGGTATATATTTGTGTGTGTGGGAGCGTGCTAATGCGGTGCCAATTTATAGGTAAAGTCCCGAAGGTTATAGCAAATAAATACTCAGTATTTGCTCAGAGGATACGCAAATTCCATGTGAATTGGGATTGCATGGCGTACGTGTGCCCATGCACTAATTGTACCAATAAATACTCAAGTGTAGAGCCAAATACTTGAAAATCATGCCAAGTTTTCTCGGCTTGAAGTACTTGGGAGTTCTTGTTCTCCTGCTCTTCACGATGGGTAAGTGGTTTTCAGTTTTCAAAAATTTCTAAATGTCTAAAGTTTCTTGTAAGATTTCAACGACTTGAAACTCAAATTTGTGGAAGCGCTTAGAAACGAGAACGAACACTTTTTTAATTTGAAATAGAGCGCTTTTGTTCACTTAGTAGAGGGCGCTATACAAATATTTAGTGATTGATTGGTTGAGAGTGGTCAATTAAAGAGGGCTTGAATCTTAAGACTTGCCATTATGACCAGGATCAGTCACGGCCTCAGATGCTGCATTTAAATTATTGATGCCTCCGCAGTGCAGACTGCTGTAATGAAGCTCTTCTAGAGGCTTTTAATCTCGAATTACCATGACAACCTGCAAGAAATAGAATTTTAAATTAGAACGTGTTCCACGCATAATGAAATGTAGAATTTTATGTAGGAATTAAATAATGAAGAAAGCTCCTATTTTAAAGTCATTAACTTCCTAATTGAAATTTGTATGGAAGAAAAGGTTCCATTTGGAATACGCTTACGTGCTGTGGAGCATGCAATGGATTAGGAACTGAGGCAGGAATTAACGGAGCACACGAAAAACTGAAATTTGGTTTGAAAGAACACAAACAATATTTTGAAATACACAAAAAGATTAAATAATATGTATAAACTAAGCGTCACAAAGAGTGCGCTTTAAAACTCCTGAATATGAGGGGAAAAATGTTTAATTGCCAAAATGCGATTAGTTGTGGGCATGAAGGCGTGAGGGAAAGACAGAAGTTCTGGAAAGATATGCACTGCCATTCTAATCCCTCCCTCCATCCATCCTTTTATTGCTTTCTTTCATTTATTTATTCTTTTACTCTGTCAATTTTATACAAATTCTTGTACAATTTTGTATTAAATGCACTTTCAAATTCCTCAATTTATTCTATTAATCATTAGTTCCATTATTTCTCTTTTGAGAGTTTAAGTCATCAAGGCGATTTCAAGAACGGTCCTCAAAATTCATATTTTATGTTAAAATTATAATTCTTATTTATAGGTTCGTTAAAATTTTTCAATAGCTTAAAATTCCCCTTTCAAGATTTTCAGTTGGTTCAGATTCAATTGCCCTCTCTAATGAGAATTTTGCGCCTTTGAAAAGCTCCACTCGAGCCGTTTTCATTTATTACACATGCATTTCGAAGTTCATTTCATACATCTGAAATACCGCAATAAATCACTTTTTAGTTGAGTTTCCGGTTACATTTGTTCAACTTTTCCAACTTTTTTTACAATCTTCAAGCACATTTATTTATTCAAACTTTTTTGAAGTTTATTCAATCCACGCATGGATTTCTATTTTTAAAATGTCAATTTAAGTCTTCCACTTCACTTTCCAATCCAGCCATGCTCGCGTTCATCCTTTGAAGAAAAATTTTTAATTAAATATTTTGAACTAATTGAAGAAGAGATACATTTTTTATTGTTTAAAATTAAAAGACCTTTAAATAGTTTTTATAAATATTTTTGGAATAGACTTGTGAAAAATTCGTTTGAATTTCATGACTCACAAAACCTGTTCTCCGTTGTCAGTGTCGTCTCCTTTCCAAAAAACATTACACTCCATTGTGAGGATAGTTTAAGTTCGAGAGAACCCATTTGCTTGCAGTTTAATGGCGTCTTTCGCATTAGCTTTCTCTTAACCACGCTTTATTGTCCCTGTGGGCCTCTCAACAAGCCGTACACCACGCTATGCTTTACATTCCACTCTCCCTGCTAAGTAATTATTCAACAACAAAAACTTACAGCACTCCGTAGCAACCCTGCAGTGTGGTTACCATTGACATCACCGCACCGCGTCCACAAAACAAACCTGCAAACTGCCACTATGACCATAACACAACCACTACCACTACCACAGCTTCAACAACCACCACCCCTAACACCACTACCACCAATACCACAGCTTCAACAACCACTAACACCACTACCACAGCTTCAACAACCACTACCCCCACAGCTTCAACAACCACCACCACTACCACAGCTTAAACAACCACTAACACCACTACCACAGCTTAAACAACCACTGACACCAATACCACAGCTTCAACAACCACTACCACCAAAGCTTCAACAACCACTACCACCAAAGCTTCAACAACCACCACCACAGCTTCAACAACCACCACCACTACCACAGATTTAACAACTACCACCACAGCTTTGACAAGCGCTCACAGAAGCAGTGGTCTTGTTCCACGTAGCGACATACTGCGTCATAGATCACGTGGTGAAGAGCTCGAAGCTGATTGGGTGGATAACGATGACCCAGAAAGCAAGAAGGATCTGCAAAGGTTAGGAGATTGGGATGGGAGGATGTGGATGGATGCAGTGGATCGATAAAAAGATGGATAGATGGATGAGTTTGAAGATAAATTGATAAAAGAATAAAATAAATGTGAAAATGGATGGATGGTTGAACAAACACGAATGCCCAAACAAAGGAATGAATGGCCAAAAAAAGAGAGTCTCAGAGTCTGTTTGCAGCATGAATGGGTTTTGTTGTTGGTGTTTGAGTGATCGAGAAATGTCGTGAAAAGAGCACGCCTCGTCATATTAACCTCTTCCATTGCCACCAGCCTTCTGAGCGGGACTTCAAAAATTGACGGATCTTAATTATATTTTTAAAACAAAAGAAGATAATTGAAGCGTCTGCAGATGTCGTTTCAAATAGAGAAGAGTGGGAGGCACTTGTTCATGCAAACAATTCTCTACGAACGAGAATTTAAAAAAGGCTACACAAGAGTTGCTTTGGAATGTAATTTTGCTTTGCAGCCATTTGTTTCGTGTCCCTAGTGCCTGCCATGCGACAGTTTTGAAGTACTTGTAGTGCAGTAGCGAGGAGCAATTTCAGACTTACGTGCACGCGTATTAGCGCCAATCAAAACGGAAAAGAAGCTGCACAAAAAGACTCAGTGATGGAATATTGTTTACAATGAAAACAACACAAAACGTATGTACGCACAAACACACACACATACACAAACAGACAAACACACACACATACACAAACAGACACACACAAACACACACACACACACACACACACACACAAAAAGACACACAAATTCACAAACGTATGCTCTCAGACATGCATAAAGAGAAATTAATAGATTCACGCAGAAGCGTAATGGAGGACAAAGAGGAAGCGAGAGATGAAGAGTGAGGGGAGGAGAGATGAGGGGGGTCTGTAAATCATAATGCATTGTTGATCATTGGTGAGGTGGTAGTAGAGGAAGTGGTAGTAGTAGTAGTTGTGGTGGTGGTAGTGGAGGAAGTGGTAGTAGTAGTGGTGGTGAGGCACTAGATGGCACGGATGCTGTTGCTTGGTGCAGTGGTGCTTTTGGTGTTGTGAGTTGTGATGGGGAGAGAAAGAAAAGATGTGGTTAGAGAGAGGATGAGGATGAGTAGAGAAGATGAGGATGATAAGAGATGATGATGACGATGATAAGAGATGAGGATGACGATGATAAAAGTTTATCATGATTTGGAAACAAACAAAATGGATGATATGATGAGAGGTGACGGGTAAGAGCTTGTAAGGATTGCTGATGGCATTCAAAGGAGTAATAAAATGGGCAAATTTGCTGTTGAGGTGCTGTGATGCAGTCTCACATACACACTTGTTGATGAAAAACATGCACAGAACTCATTGGAAGAGTCCTTGCTCATAAACAAAATGTTTAGCATCTCTTTTAGTTCATCTACTTTGCTAGTGCTTGCCGTTTAAAATGTTATTTTTCTAATTTACAGAAAAAAGAAAATTAAATATGCAATAAATAATAAAATTAAGGAAGGCACTTCAAAACCAATATCCTTGAAAAAGCCCTTTTTAAACGATACTTTCATCGTTTTTGCACACCAGTCTGAATTGAGGATTGCAAAATAATTTGGAATAAAAATGGAGGCAAAGTCAAGTAAGGAACAAAAGAGTTATGTACGAGCACGCACGTGGGCATTACCGAGTGGCATTAATTGACCAATCGTCACGAGGCCTCGTCGTCATGGTGATTAGGGATGTGCTGTGACAAGATAACGAGTGTTGGAAATGCCTGAAGGGTGAAAGAGGCTTTTTTATGACACTTGATCCTGCTGTTGTATGGTCGAGTAGAGTGGGAGTGTTGCTGGTGGTGGTGGTAGTAGTGGTGGTGGGTGTTTTCTTCCAATTTTATAACTTTTTTGCACTGACCTTGGAGCACCTGACACATTTCGGATCGTAAGGAAACAAAGTTTTCTTGGTGAAGGATTGAAGCAAAGACTTCTCTAATAGAGCCTACTTGCGCGAATTATCTCTGCAACTTTTCTTTCTTGTCACCTCTGAAAGTTCAATTTGCTGCTTACAAGAGGCATAACGCTGTTCTCACTCAGCACCAAAGAGACGCCACTTCATGCCTTGGTGCGTGCAACAAAAGAAATATCGCTGTGGGATCCTGCCACATGCAATCTTGCCCCATTATTAAAAACATACTTACATACATATCACATACACTATTCGCGTACACGAATACACACACACATACACAATGACTCACACCCACGCACATGCACACATTCACGCACACACCTGTCGGTTCACTCACAGCAATGCCTTCGACTGCTGATTGATCGTGCCTGTTGGTGTCGCTTTTCTATTTTGTCATCATAATTTCCTTAAAATACATTAGTTCCGACCTGATTAATTCCGACCCGATTATCCAGATTCTGAAACAGAATCAGCTAACGCATCCACAAGCACCTCCACACGCACATCACCAACAAACCAAATTAATCACATGCATATCGTTTCCCTCACAGACAGTCTGCGCAGACACACAACTTCCTGCAGCACTCACGCCGTCATGCCATGATGACTAATCATTCCTCGCCTCAGCTTTTCCATCATCCTTCTCATCTTCACCATCATCATCATCACAACCTTTCTCATCATTACCATCACTCTAATCTCCATCTTCTCCCTCGATGGCAGCATCATCAGCTTAATCCTCCTTTGAAGGGCAATGACACTTCCTCACTCTCCTCCATTTTTAATGAACTTTCCCACTCTCTCAATCACTCCAGTCTCCGATTGAATCTTGCTGATCACCATCATCATTATCATCATCATCCCCACCATTATATCCATTATCATCATCATCCCCACCATCATCATCTTTCTCCTTTTCTTCATAAACAACATCATTACAATGAGCCCCGAAATCATCGAAATCATTACCACCATCAGCATAATCCCGAATATCACTACCATCAGCAGCATAATCCCGAATATCATTACCATCAGCAGCATAATATTGAAAATCATTATCATCAGCAGCATAATATCGAAGATCATCATTATCGTGATCATCAATGTCTAAAACAAGAAAGATCAACGCTGCGAACACGCATGCGCGCAGGTCGTAATGGAATTAAGGAAAGGATCTTCATGGAGCATCAGCTGCGTGATGGGAGGGGGATGGAGAGGAACAAGAAGTATCCCAAGAAGATCAACAACAGCCTCAGAACCAACAACAACAGCCTCCGTACCAACAACAACCACAGCTGTATCAAAGACATTAAGGAGAACAACAAAAACGAGAACAACAAAAACGAGAACAACAAAAACGAGAACAACAAAAACGAGAACAACAACACCAACAACAACACCAACAACAACAACAACAACAACACCAACAACAACACCAACAGCAACAGCAACAGCAACAACAACCACACGACCAACAACAAAAAAGTAGAGACAAAAGAGGGAGTTGATGAGGCAAGGAGGGGTGGAGATGCAGAGGTAGGCATGATGAACATCCTCACTGTGGAGAAGAGGAGGAAGCGTGAAGTGGAAGGGAGGAGGAGGATGGAAGAGGAGGGAGGAGGAGGAAGTGAGATGATGGAAGATGGAAAGGAGGCAATGAGATGGGATCAAGTGTTGAGTGAACAGTATCCGAATGAGGGTGATGATGATGATGATGGTTTTGATGATGATGATGATATTAATGATGATGATGATGATATTAATGATGATGGTGATGATTTTGATCATCATGGTGATGATAAAGATGATCGTGATGATAATGATGGTGATGCTGCTGCTGCTGATAATGATGGTGGTGATGATGAGAACGATGATGGTGATGATAATGATGAGGAGGAGTTTTATTTTATGGAACGTTCGCTCATCAAGCATGGCTCACATGAGAGTGCCTTGATGGGTTCAACAATGAGAGAACTAGCGCTAAGACTGCCATCACGAATGCCCCTTTCCTTTTCTTCGTATCTTTTGATCAGTCGTACAAAAACTACGCGAAGATAGCAGATCACTTTTTAAACAATCTTCACAACCTTGTCAACACCACCCTTACAAGATTCCACCAACACAAAGCCACCACACCTTCACCCACCCACCCACGACAGGCCCCCCTGTCTTCACGAAGAGATTGGTCGACGTGAGGGTGACTGAGGGCGAGGAGTTGAGTCTGACGTGTGAGGCCCAGGGCCAGTCCAGAATCCAGTACCACTGGTTCAAGGTCAGAGTGGTTCGGAAGCTTGTGCTTGAGTTGTTTGTTTGTCTTTGAGTGATTTTTTTATCGGATCACCAGTATCTTTAGTCGTTGAAGGTGTAAGCCTAAATAGTTTCAGGTCATACTTTGTTTGCTTTGAAAAATATTTCTAAAAAAATATTTAAAGTATTTTATTAAATATTTTGTAAATTTTTTATTTTCAAAGAAGCAATTATTCTGAGAGTAAGTTACTTCGCCATGAAAGAAAAATAATTTCTTAAATTGCTTGCAGGAATTTTTCTATGCGAGAGGCATAATGCAAGCAAAAGGAAAGCATTTCAAAGCCAATTACTTTTAAACGCTACAAATGTTCTAAAAATAAAATTACTATAAAATAGGTTGAAAATAACGAGCTCTAAATCATTTATGTAAGGACTGATTGTATTTGCATTAACCATGATACAATGTATGCTACAATTGATACATTGTATGAACCATGCAATGTATGTGAAGTAAATTTATTGAATTTCAATTAAAGAAAGACATGTTGGAAATGATGAGAAAGATGAGAAATTTGCATTGAAACTTGAGGAAGGGTTGGAACGTGCCTGGAAAGTCGGAGAAAACTCGCAGCAGGTTTCGATTTTGCTTATGGCTCAGAAGATTTTCAGGAAGTGGCAACAAATGAATCGTTGCGAGGATGGCTGAAAGTGATCGCTTATCAGTCAGAAATGCGCAAATAAACCGCTGAGAGAGTTCCATTTTAAAGTTTAAAATATGGAAACTCAAGTTTATTTTATTAATTCTTAGCGAGTTTTTGAAAAATGGAATTTGAAGACCTGCAAGAGCGAAGATAAATGCCTATAACTTATATGCTATAAGACGATGAATTCCAGAGAGTTTCATGTTGTCATATCAGGAAATGAAATACAAGACTGGTACATTTCATTAGACCAAACACCTGTCCCTCCTTCATTCCGCAGACCGACTTTATTCAACATTGTTAATAAACGAAAAAACAATCGAAAAAATAGTTTATATTCAAAGTTTCACTAAACAAACGCGAAAACAAATCCAAACTAGCATGAACAAAAACCTTAACACTGGCCTTGGCAACGCAGGAGCAGAAGGTTTCCGAGATGGTGCGAGCGAAGAAGAAGCTTGCGAAGAAGGGAGGCCGATTGAGCGTGGCTGCAGTGGTGTTGCAAGACGAGGGCCGCTACTTCTGCAGGGCTTCCAACCACCTCGGGTCGACTGAGTGCCACGCGGACGTGCTTGTGCTAGGTGAGCATTTGATTGAAAAGGCATCGAAGATTTGATCTGCATGGTTATCTTGAGAGCTGAAGATGATTACCCTACTGCAGTCAAGCCAAGCGTGAAGGTCGACAAGCAAGTGTTGGTGCTGAGGGAGGGCGGCAGAGGGGAGCTGGCATGCTGGGCCACTGGAAAACCAATTCCGAAGGTGTCGTGGCAGCTTTCGACTGTTGTTGGAGAGCTCTTCGATGGAGTTGATCGACTGGTAAGCGATTGCTGCGCTGCCCATGAGCGATTTTGTGTCATTTTTGCAGTTTTTTTCTTTAGAAGAAACACTGGCTATTAACTTCTTTAGAGCGAAACTTTTACTTTGTTGAATGCTCTCCACAGCAAGAGAAAGGCATTGAGTTGTTGGAAGAGGTGGAGGAAAGGAACAATTCGAGGAGGAGTCGGATGCAGGTTGAGCGCGTCGAGAGGAGTTTGGCGGGAAACGTCACGTGTGTGGTCCAGAACGAGCTTGGAAGAACTTCCAGACAAATGACTTTGACTGTGGAATGTACGTTCTTGTGTTTTGTCAAAGGTTTCCGATGTGAATGATTGCTTCGTTTTCAAGATATCTGGCAGTTTTCATCCATCCCAGCGTTCATTTGCGCATTCATAAAAGTAAAAAAACTGCCACACCCCCAGACGAGCCAAAAGTGAAGGTGACGTCACCCGAGGTGTACGGATGGGAGGGGCTGGAGAGGAGCATCTCTTGCCGGTCAGAGGGGTCTCCCAGGGCCTCTGTCACGTGGCTGAGAGGCAGCAGGGTGCTGGAGGTGGGCCCGTGGTATGCAGTCGCCACCGTGGAAGAGTCGGCCAGTGTGGTCGTCAGTGTTTTAAACGTGCGTGAAGCTGCTTGTGCGTGCAGAAATTTTTTTTGTTGAGAATTTGTATTCATTAATGGATTGGTGTGAACAAGCGGCAGCAAGAAAAAATACAGACATACGTACAACATACGTACAAACATACAAACACACTTAAACACATATAAAAAAATTTAAAAAACACACAAAAAGAAACGCACACGCACACACAGATCAGCATACAGGATGAAAGAGTGTACGGCTCATACACGTGCTTCGTCAAAAACAAACTGGGTCACGCTTCCGCACATGCGAAACTCATGCAAGCAGGTGAAAGCGGAAGCCTTTATTGCGTCTCCATGACGACGCCATGTTGTCTGCGCCTCTATCTCTTTTTGATCTTCATACTCATACTCATCATCATCATCAGAATCATCATCTTCATCATCAGCATCCTTTTCATCTTCATCTTTGAAGCCTTAATTATCTGGTTCCGGCTGTGGAATCGGTAATGGCATGCTTTATTGGACTCTGGAATGACAACTTATCCATCGAAGCTTCTTTATGACGTCATGGCAAAACAGAACATTTTCTTTTGATGATGAAATTAGTTTTGCGATAATCTTTTCCAGAAATTCATTTAAACTTGCACACACACACACACACACACACACACACACACACACACACACACACACACACACACACACACACACACACACACACACACACACACACACACACACACACACACACACACACACACACACACACACACACACACACACACACACACACACACACACACACACACACACACACACACACACACACACACACACACACACACACACACACACACACACACACACACACACACACACACACACACACACACACACACACACACACACACACACACACACACACACACACACACACACACACACACACACACACACACACACACACACACACACACACACACACACAAACACACACACACACACACACACAACAGTGCCTCCAGCAGAACCCTCGAACATCACAGTACTCGAAGAAGGCCCCACAAGAATCGTCTTTTCAGTGCCAATCACAAATAACCATAATACAAATAATAATAGAAACAATGAAATCAATAATGCCAACAAAAACGATAATAATAACATTAATCATGATGATAACATCATCAACAACAACAACAACAACAACAACAACAACAACAACAACAACAACAACAACAAGCGAGTGTTGGCATTCGAGCACTGGCTGGTGACGTACGAGAAGACGAAAGCGCAGTCAGAGAAGCAGACGAGGCTCTTCACAGGTGGGTCCTGCTCAATGCATTTCGAATTCCCCCTTCGAGAAACCTTCTACGTTCCATTTTAAATGCCCTTTCAAATCTTCCATTATATCAAGACCACTATTGCTGATGAACTGAAGAATTTTGAGGAACGTGCAACTCTCCAAACCTCGCACAAACCTCGACAGGGGAGAGGGTTGAGCTGACGGAGCTGGAGCCTTCGAGCGAGTACCTGGTGGCTGTGGCAGGCGGGAACGAGGCTGGTCATGGGAGGTTCGTCAAGTTCCGAGTGGCCACCAAGGCTTTGAGCGCCAGACCGCCCATGGGTGAGGGAAGGTTGAGTGGGTCGTTGAGGTCATTGGTTTGAGTACTCCAATTAAAATGTTCGAATGTTTAAACCATGGTTGTATTCATTGTATATTTCTAAATTCAAAAGTTTTCAAAGCATGCAGTCACCTAGTTCACTCACCTCCTCCAGCAGAGATCGAAGCGCTCGACAAAGGAGGCATGAGTCCCATCCAGGCAGGAGAGGTTGCTGATGAGGAGTATGGCGAGGATGGAGGAGGTTATGTGATGGTGAAGAAGGGAGTCTTCAAAGGGCAACGAGAAGGGAGGAGAGAACATGAGGACAAGAAGGCAACTTTGCTGACGTTGCTGGGTGCTGGAGGGTTGCTGGTGGCTTGCATTTTGCTGACAGGCCTTTTGCTTTACGGGTGGAAGAAGATGAAGAAGTCGCAACAAGACGACTCATCTTTCTCAGCCACTTGTGCCTCTCCTCCATCTCTCCCCGCCAACTCCATCCTTCTGGTTCCGGTCAGCCACACCGACAACCAAGGCCAGGCAATCCTCAGTGATGCTGATGTTAACAACGTCACCTCTGGCCTCTTCGCCTGTCAAACGCTAGCCAGACCTGCCACCACCACCACCACCACCAACAACAACAACGCCTCCTTCAACTTCCACAAGAGCCTACATGAAGGCTTGCATGACGAAGCAGCCTCCACTGACCTCTTCCAGTCTCCCATAACCGCAAAGTTCTCAGACAGCTTCACTGACCACAATGGCCTCAGAACGCCACAGAAGTTCAATCCATATGGAACCTTCCCACGCCAAATGCCTTCATACGGCTTCCCCTCCTCCAGCCCCTCTCGCTACCCTCTCCTCACTCCCCAGCCTTGTAAGCAGAGCAGACTGCCTCACTCCTTCAGGACTGGCACCTCTCTCGCATGCAAGCCACTTGATGACGAAGACCACTCCAACGCACTCAAGCACATGAGTTCCCACCAAGCCTTCCCACCACAAACTCCCTGCTACCACACCATGCATCCTCTGCCAACCCGCTGTCACCAACAACAATTCGAAACTTTGCAACATCCACAACAACAACATCACCCACAACAACATCCACAACAACAACAACATCACCCACAACATCACCCACAACAACATCCACAACAACAACAACATCACCCACAACATCACCCACAACAACATCCACAACAACAACAACATCACCCACAACAACATCCACAACAACAACAACATCACCTACAACATCACCCACAACAACATCCACAACAACACTGTAATCCGATTCAACAACCCCAACACTTCACACCCCGCCAACACCATTCTTTGGAAAACACACAAGCGTTTTCTCCAAGATTATTCAGAACGCTCGCTCAACAACAGTCGCCACAGCAGTTCTCGCCACCGCTTCAAAACTTCACTCCGCTTCTCGAAGAACAACACTGCATCATGCAGCCCCCACTACAACAACAACAACAACTACAACAACATAAACTACAGACACAACAACAACTACAACTACAACAGCAACTACAATTGCAACAAGCACAAAAAGAATTTGCTTCTCAGCAGTCAGAACTTCCACATCAGTTGATGCAACAACAAAACTGCCATACCAGCATGATGGACCGTTTAGACCAAGACAGACATCGAGTCATAGATCAGCCACAACCGCTTCAGCAACAACAACTGCAACAACCACAACCGCTTCAGCACCAACAACCACATCAACAACGTCCAAACCTCCTACCACGCAAAGCACCCGA
>OX030959.1:4586240-4598740 GCA_943735955.1 Piscicola geometra | reverse complement strand
TGAAGGCATCAAAACAGTCATAGACATTCGAATGATAAGGTTTGAGAATATTTTCATTTTTATCTTTCAAGACGATCACTTAAGACCTACTCGTGCCTGGAGGTCCCGGAGCACCTGGTTGTCCTGTCGATCCTTGCCAATAAATGACAATTCATTAAGACCTACAACCATTTATATGTTCTGTCCCGTCAAAGAATAGGACAGCGCCATGGATACTTTATATTCAAATATTATATTTTTAAAAGATCTTACCAAACTCTATATTAAAATATAGTGCACATATTTTCATATGGAACTGAAAACATAGAATGAATAGAGTCGGGGAATGAAGTTTAAACACAAACCCATGACTCCTGTGTCTCCTTTGACACCTGGAACACCGTTGAAGCCAGGCTGACCCGTGGAGCCGAGAGGACCAGATGAGCCAGGAGGACCTTGCAAAAACGGTTTTAATGGTTTTGAAAGTTTAAGAAAAGTAATAAGTATTGACATGTTAAATAAATTAAATTTGATGATCAAAACATCTATAGTAACTTCATTTATTAATAGACGTATTTTCCTGATCACCGACTCACCTACGGGACCAGGGCCTCCATTACTGCCATTTGAGCCAGGGGAGCCTGGAGACCCCCTTTGTCCCTCGGGTCCTGGAAACCCTGGAGATCCTGGACTTCCAGCATTTCCTGTCAATAAACGATTTTTTGTGTCAAATACTGAAGTACTTGAAATGTTTAATTGATTAATTTGACAATTTTATGGTAAAGGATTGAATATCTAAGCCCCTCGCTTTATTATTCTAAATTTTTGCGAAAAATAAAAATTATAAATCACCCACCAGGGGAACCGTTGAGTCCTGGTGGTCCTTGGGGGCCTGTGATGCTGTTGCCTGGAGGTCCAGGAAGACCAGTCCACCCCGTGCCACCTGGGAATCCTATTGGACCCACCGGACCCCCTTGGCCTGGTTTCAAAATAAATTAGTTTATTCTGATGAATTACCTGTTTCAGTTTTCTGTTTTAATAAAACTGTTTCAAATTTAACTTTGGAAATAAAAGAATAAAAAAAATTACTTACCAGTGAACCCTTGAGGTCCTATTGGACCAGTTTGACCTTGAATACCAACAGTTCCCGTATCTCCTTTTACACCACTAAACCCAGGATTGCCAGGACTTCCTGGAGTTCCTGGCACTCCCGTTCGACCGGTGCTTCCGGTAGAACCAGTTATGCCGGTCCTACCCATGGGACCAAAGTTGCCTTGAAGGCCTGTTCTACCTTGCAAACCGGTCCACCCTTGAACTCCTGTTCGGCCCGGGTTCCCTGGACTGCCTGTTTAGACAGAGAATAACGTACTTAAAAAAATAGTGAAAAAAAATGCTTATATATGAAAAAAGTATCAAAAAACAATAAAAATTAGAGTATTTTTGTCTGAAATACCAGAATTTAGAGATGTTTAACCTCGTAAAAAAGTAATTTAGAAGCTTAATTTTTTAATTCAACAATTATTTTTTTTTTCTCACCAGGGTTTCCAGGGTTACCACCTGGTCCCATTGGACCGACTGGACCAGCTGGTCCTAGCAGACCTGTGCTGCCTGTGAACCCCATTTGGCCAGTCCAACCAGTGAAACCTGTGATCAGTGAATAAATAAAGATGAGTCTACTATACGAAATAGTTTAAACATGAAAATAAATTGTTTGAAAAATACTATGTTAACAAAAACTGCAATTCGTCAGCACTAGATCATAAGTCTTCAGCTTTCATAGAAGTCAACAGAAGTTCGAAACCACCTTGATTTCCGGGAAATCCAGGCGATCCGGGTTGTCCATTGATTCCTGCTGGTCCAGTGAAACCAGTCGATCCCGGACCTCCATCTCTGCCCGAATTGCCCGGTGCTCCAGTGCTTCCGGTCCAGCCAGTGCCACCTGGGATAGTTTTCCAACATTTTTAGTTTGATTTATTTTTGCTGTTGTGGTTTTGAGAATCTATTTATTTTTTGACTGAAATAGAGATTGAAACAACAAATAATAATCCATAAAGATTTCATTTTTCATTAAAAAAACTAGTAAAACCTTGAGACCCTGGGAACCCTTGGGGTCCACTAGGTCCAGGGAATCCTGAGCTGCCTGTGTTTCCTGTTGTTCCATCTCTGCCTGGAGCTCCGGGACCACCAGGGGTTCCTGTGGAGCCAGTAGAACCAGGCTGGCCTGGATTTCCTGACCATTAATAAAGAATATTAAATGTTTTCATAAAATTTTTTAGAGTCATAGTAAGCCAGTTCAATCAACAGACTACTTTAAAAACCTTGCGATCCAGAAGCTCCAGTAGAACCAGAAAAGCCGACAGGTCCTGGGAAGCCTTGCAAACCCTGGGAGCCAGTAGCGCCTGAGATTCCGTCTCTTCCAGGAAAACCAGTTGCTCCAGATGCACCAGTAGACCCAGGGAGTCCTTGTGAGCCTGTGGGACCAGGACTGCCGTTGAAACCTTGGGGTCCAGGTCTTCCTTCGAGTCCTTGAACGCCTGCGTCTCCCTTAGGACCTTTGGAGGGGCAGTGGTTTTGTGAAAGTTTTTAAAAGTGAGGTAAATATTTATAAACTATGTTTATTTGGACATGCAACAAACCTGTAGCACCAGGGATGCCATCATTGCCTCTTGCACCGGGCAATCCAGCTGATCCAGGGCTTCCAGGACTCCCTGAAAGACCGGTGCCTCCAGTGGAGCCCTGGTTGCCAGGGAAACCAGGAGTTCCATTGAAGCCTGGAGTGCCCTGCGAACCAGTGTCTCCCTTGACTCCTGGAGCCCCGTTGGAACCTGGGTTGCCTTGGTTACCTTGAAATCCTAGCGAACATTAAATTGAGTTACATAAATTCCCTGTTGTAAAAGTGTTATTAAAAAGTTTTAAATTTTCCAAAAATTCAACGCAGTGTTTATATAAGCAGCGTTGAACCAGAAAACCCTGATAATCAAAAACTGGAACACACCTTGAGCTCCAGTATCTCCCTTAGATCCGATGGGACCAACTGGACCAAAGGAACCCGTGGCTCCCATTCCTCCTGGCAGACCTGGAAGGCCTTGGTTGCCTGGAAAGCCTTAGAACAATTAAAAAAAAAGATTTATTTGGATTCCAATTTTTAATCATAAAATCTTTTTAGATTTGTTGAAGAAAAAAGTTATTTAAATTTAACTTCATATTTCTCACCAGGCTGGCCAGGAGAACCAGGCAGGCCAGAGTTTCCAGTGTCTCCTTTGTTTCCAACTGGGCCTGGAGATCCTGCCAAACCTTGAGCTCCTACGATCGAGTCTGTCGGAGTAAAACAAGCATTTAATTAGAAATATTTAAACTTGATGAACTAATAATAGATGCACAAATAACACTAAAAGAGATCGTGGATATTTATGATAGAGTGTCCTAACTTCCAGGCAGTCCAGTGTCTCCACGGCCTCCCTGTGGTCCAATGGAACCTGAAAAACCTTGCTGTCCTGGAGATCCAGTGTCTCCCTTGTTTCCTTGGAATCCTGTGAAAGTTCCAGTTGATTAGTAATTTAATTCATAAAAAAATTTATTAAATTATGTATAACTAAATTTTTTTTACATTATTTAAATGTATAAAATTGTTTAAAAACAGTTCTAAAAACTGCAAATCTCATTTACAACCTGTAGCCCCCATAGTTCCAGGACTCCCAGGAAAGCCAGTGAATCCTGTGTTTCCAGGGACTCCTGGGTTGCCTTGACTCCCTGGACTGCCTGGGGAACCCACAAAGCCGGTAGACCCTTGTTGACCATTGAACCCAGGATTTCCAGGGATTCCTGAAAATTATTTCACAATAAAGCAAAATCTAACAAATAAAAAAGTTCAAAACTTTAAGAAATTGTTTCTCAAAAGCGACGAAAAAAAATATACACCTGTATCTCCTTTCATGCCAGAGTTTCCAGGCACTCCAGGACTGCCAGGAAACCCAGAAAGGCCGGTTGCTCCAGTCATTCCAAAAGCTCCAGGGTCGCCTGGGAGGCCTCTACTGCCCGTGAAGCCAGGCTGTCCATTGGAACCTGGCTGACCGGAAAGACCTAATGGTCCGGGAGCTCCAGTGAAGCCCACTAGGCCTGGAGGACCTGTGCCGTAGTAAAACGTGTTTAATAACTGAAAAGATTAAAAATCTATCATCAAAACTTTATTAGAAAATTAAATTTCTAAGTCCTTATGCACACCTGTAACACCAGTAAATCCCATGCCTCCAGGGTTTCCAGGACTTCCAGGGGTTCCAGGAACTCCTGTGTTGCCCGTATTACCCGTGATGCCACTGGGACCAAAGGGACCTGGAGACCCCACTTGACCAGGCTGGCCTGTCGCACCTGTGAAGCCAAAAGCGCCTGGACTGCCTGGAATGCCTGGACCACCTGGTCCTCCTGTCGCCCCTACCAGACCAGTGAAGCCTAGAAACCGATTTGCAAATATTTTGTTGCAATTTTATAGTGATTTTTTATGTCATTAATAGGCACTTTTTTCTTTCAAAAAATAGAGAATAATTTACCTGTAACTCCAGGTAATCCGGGGTTGCCAGGTTGACCGTTAAAACCTGGACTTCCTGGACTCCCCGGTTGACCAGTGGAACCTGTGAAACCAAAACCTCCAACTGGTCCGGGGACCCCTTGTGCTCCCGTTCCTCCTGTCATCCCAAATAAACCAGGAGATCCCTGTTGTCCTGGAATGCCTGGATTTCCTTGGAATCCTTGCTGTCCTTCAATATAAAACAACTATTAAAACAAAAGATAAATTAACAAATATAAAGAATTAATGTAAATTTTGAAATTAGTTCCATAGTAAAAGCATAAATGCCGACCACCTGTATCTCCCTTCAAGCCAGGAGCTCCTGATGGGCCAACAGGTCCCGTGGGTCCAGTGCCTCCAGGACTGCCTTGTAGTCCCGCAAAGCCTGGCTGGCCTGTGCTGCCTGCAAAACCTGTATTCACATTTTTTATGACACTATCAACTAGGAGTGCATGTATAAGAATGATAAATTTTTTTACATATAATTTTTCTTTCCTAATTATTTAGTGATGATAATAAAGAAATATGATGATTGAGTATCATCATTGATAATTCAAAATGATATGTTTGCAAACAACCTTGAGCTCCTTGAAGGCCGGTGTCTCCCTTACTGCCAGTCGCTCCAGGATTTCCTGGTTGCCCCTGTTGGCCTGGCCCTCCGTTGAAGCCAGGAGGTCCCGTGAAGCCAGTGAAGCCTGTTTTAAAATGATTTTTCATGTTCATTCAGAATTTTTAAACAAATATTTGTATTGTTCATGTATATATATAATAAGTAAGATAAAATCATCATTATCATCATCGAGCAAGCACAGCTCAAAAGTAACCAAATATTGACACCGGTTGTACTAGCTTACTACTAGGTGTATAATTTGAAACAAGTTAGATTCACAGCCTCAGCTAGTAATTATAGCATACACGGAGCTACCGTTGAAACCAGGGATTCCAGGATTTCCTGTGTCGCCTTTCAGACCCAATCCATCCGTGCCTGGAACGCCTGCCTGACCAGCAGTTCCTGGCAGCCCTGGCAAGCCACTGGAGCCTGTTTCTCCATTGAAACCTTTGAAGAAGATATTTAACGAGTTTTTTAACTTTTTGATGATTCTTGAATGGACGTCTTGTGAATGAATAAAAACGTTTGTCACGTAAGTTTCAAGACAAATCTTCCCACCTCTCTGACCAGGTTGTCCTTGCGGTCCAGACAACCCAGGCACACCATCTCTGCCTGGAAGCCCAGTAGGTCCAATGGGTCCTGCACTTCCTGTAAAGCCTGTGAAACCCATTATGCCGGTGTCGCCAGTGCTCCCTGGGCGACCAGTCGATCCTGTTGCCCCCCACAGCCCATCTCTGCCCGGGATGCCCTGAGGTCCAGCTTCCCCGAGAAGTCCAGGGGCTCCTGTCATGCCCAATGAACCTGGGTTTCCTTGACTGCCTGCCCCACCTGGGCTGCCAGGAGTGCCTGCGTTTTTGTTTTTTTATTTTGGTGTCAAAGAGTTTAGCATAATTTTGAATTAACCTTTATGAACACGTAGTTTAAAGTTCATTATTTTGTTAGAGGTCTATTATCCTGACAATGAAAGCTCACCAGGGATTCCTGGAGGCCCTGTAGAGCCAGGTCCTCCAACCGACCCTGGTGCTCCCGGCAGCCCCACAGACCCTGGTATGCCCTGTATGCCTTGAGAGCCTGTAGTTATGTGCGTTCATTTTCGTTCTTAATTTGCCCTTTTATTCACTAGTTTATTTCAAATCGGTTAAAAGTATTTTCGTCGATTAGTTTTTATAGCATTTCAATTCCACTCGTTATGCCATAGCACCTGTATCACCCTTGACTCCAGGCTGTCCCGGAGGGCCTCCTGAGCCGGGTGAGCCTGGACTGCCTGCATTGTTCGCCATATGAAAGTTCAAATAACTCACTTATCCACTTAAAAAATAATTATAATACATTTTATTATACATTTTTTTATCAAATTTTTTATTATTTGTTTGACCTGGAATTCCCAAAGAGCCTGGAATACCAGTGTCTCCCTGTCGCCCAGGCTGTCCTACATTACCCGGCACACCTGGATTTCCCGGAACCCCTATTGACCCTGGGTTCCCTGTGGTGGTCAAGTTGTTGAAGTTTCACTTTTACTGAAAAGTATTAGTAGCATTTGTATAATATAACATGAAATAGAAAAAAATAATTAAGAGGAACATGGCTGACCAGGGTTCCCCGGAGGACCAAAGTTGCCGGGGTTTCCAGGCAGTCCAGTGCTGCCTGTGTCTCCTTTTATGCCAGAGAACGAGCCTGGCAGACCTTTTGGAAACGATGATAGATGTTGAAAAAAGGTTCAGTCTCAACAGGAAGAGGTTTTATATATGTATTGATTAAATTTTTCAGACCTGGAGGTCCCACGGCACCAGTGGCACCAGTGTTTCCAATTGATCCTGTGTAATTAGGTAGTGATTGCTTTAAGTTTCCATTAGCTGTGCTTTTCGATCATCTAATTATAAAAGGCAAAATAATTAAATTTAGTCTTAACTATAATTTAATTAAGATCAATGTCAATCCTACCGGGTCCAGAATTTCCCGGAGGTCCGACTGGTCCTATAAATTGAAAATCAAATTAAAGTTTGAAGCGCCATGATGACATCATTCTATTTCTTATAATTAACTTCTTGAATAACTTATATTTAGTTGATTGCTAGTAATCTTCAGGACACTCACCCACGGGTCCTGGAACGCCAACACCAGCTGCAAAGCAATAGGCAGCGTTTAATTGTAACTTAATGTTGCCAATATTGTTGCAGCTTAAGGAGTCAGTCTAGTTTGAACTTCTTTGCTTTCTTGAAAACACATTTACTTGATAACAACCATCGCCGAATGATTTTAACATATAATGAACTACTTTTATTTTATTTTATACTTATATATCTTTTAAAGACAACTTTTTGTTTAATTAAAAAAAGTTGCTTCACTTGGCCCTGTAGCTCCAGTGTTTCCTGGGTCTCCTTTCAGTCCAGAACCACTAGCAGCTGCAAGAGAAAAGCGAATATTTCAAAAACAGCTTCAGCTTTTTCTTAAAGACTCAATTACACGTTCCAAAAGCAGAAATTAAAATGCACGGTGCTCTATAAGGTATTCAAGCAGCGGCGACAGCGACCACTCACAGACGCAGTAGGTGGTGGTTAGGTTGAAAGAGAGCTGCACCACCTGACTGCCCATTGAGGCGTCATAAATGTCCCTGTTGGAGCTGGCCAGGACCGCCACCTCAGCCGCATCGAAGTTGGAGCCGATCGTGATGACCACAATGATCGCTCCTGTTTAATGTGTGTGTGTGTGTTTGTGTGTGTGTGTGTTTGTGTGTGTGTGTGTTTGTGTGCGTGTGTTTGCGTGTGTGGGTGCGTGTTTGTGTGTGTTTATGTGTGTGTTTTTAGTGTATTTTAAATTTAAATTTTTATCATTAAAATATTTATTAAGTGCGCATGCGGACTAGTAACAAAAATCTCGACATAAAGCTCTACGCACGTAACGCAAGACACACGCTCTCTTCCACACACCCGCAAGCTTCAGCTCATACGCCTCCCGGTTCGTCAAGCTGGTGTCGACGTTCGACCTGCTGGAGACGAAGAGGAAGACGATCTTAGGCACGGAGACCCTGGCGCCAGCATCGGCAGTGTACACCACGGTCCTGAGGCTCCGCAAGCAGCCAGAGGTGTTGGTGTTGCCTCCGAGCGGCGTCATTCGGTTTGTCTGCGTTGTGCGTGTTGATGTGTGTTCGTGTGTTAGTGTGAGTTTGTGTGTGTGTGTTTATTGCGTGTGCGTTTGAAAAACAAAAAATGCGCTGAATCGTTTGGAACGATAGGCAAGCGAACCCACATAAGCTCGGACATCGTTGTTGTTGCTGTAGCTGTTGAGGAGGAAGTCAGTTCTGGCAGTGGAGGAATACCTGACAAGAGCAACACGCACGTTGGAGGGCGTGATGAGGAGTCTGGTGACGATTTGGTCGATGAGGTTGACGAGGATGAGCCAGTTGGCGTCTTGACTGTTGCCGTTCGACTCGTCGACACAGAAGGCCAAATCAATAGACCGTGTGCACACTGAAATATGCATACATTGGTCTTAATATATATCGCAACTATCACAGTCATATCGTTCGAATAGGTTTCAAACTAAGTACCTTGGGAGTTGGCAGTGGCAAATAAGGTCAAAACTGGAAAAGCAACGAGAAGTGATTGTTTAATTCAGCTGACTTTCAATCATGAGTTTTGAATAGAACGGCAAGCGTTTTCGAAAGCTTTCTAGAAGCAAAATTAGCTTTGCGTGATGTGAATTTTCCACTCACAAAAGAGAAGAGATGCAGCAAGAAATAGACTCATTGTCTTTCCGACAATACTTTACAGTTCCTGGAAAATAGTATTAATATAATTGGTTGTTTTATTAACAATATATCAGTTTTTCATAAAGGTAATTGAACTTTTAAGAGCAATTGGAGCAAAGTTGTTTTCTTTTCTTGGTTTTAAATTGAATTTTATCATTGGTGTAATGCTTTTTCAAATAATTGTAAAATTATATCTCGTTGAATAATTTCACGATTCATTTAAATAAAGCTCAGTGTGGATCTCTGATCACCTAAATGTCCCTGAAACAATGCAAGCCTTGAATAAGAGGACCTTAATGACGAACTCTTCTCCCCAATTATGTGAATAAATTGCGACCAGATCCATATGTGCAGAGTAAAATGACGAATTGAATTGTATTGAGTTGTCTATTTTAATTAAAAGGCATTTATCACTCTCAGCTCCTCTAAACAACAGCCTTCTGCTTGGCTTTAGCTTTGAAAGAATAGTCTGCTTTATAAATACCCTTCACTTTCCGATAATCCTACCCTCCTCTTTCTCACGCCTCACGAGTTCCCTACGGAGTCATTGTTAGAGGCCGTTATTAATAAAAATCGTGACATTTATTTAATTCCTGTGAGGAATTGCCAGCAGTCGTGACATACGCCTTGATCAGCGGTCTCCATTCTAGGCGCATCTGAGTACACAAGTTCGATTCCAAAAGAGGAGAACTTCAAGCATTTCCTAAACTTACAAACGGTGGCTGTTGGTAGGAAACTTGATCGTATGTTTCTTCATCACTTCATCAGTCTCAAATGATGGAGCAGCTCTTCAACCGCTTTATTCTCTTCGATAGCCTGAAGTGATTTGCAAAATCAGAATTATAAGCAAGGCTTCAACTGTTGAATAGGAAGTTTCAAATCTGTTAATGTATTTGCTTTGGTGCATTTCTCAGAATATTCGAAGAGTTTATCTTTTTTTCTGAAATCAAAAAGGAAACTTATATATCTTTAATGAAGGGCCAAATGAAGGTAAAAAAGTGGAGATGACCTTGTCAGCAATTTTAAACTGACTTTTTCGTTTTAAAAACTGGCTAGATTCTTACATAAGTGGTTCAGACCCAATGAAATTTTAGTATTTATTTCGTTACAATTATGCATTCAAAAAAGCTTCATCACAAAACAATTATGTACAAAAGTCTACAAAAGATCGTTAGAGGCAGTCAAGTCAATCGCCACCTGACAATATAGTTCTTTCCTTAGCGCTTTCTTGCAAATTAAGAGCGATTTTCTTATAATGGTCAGCTTTTTGTTCATCCTTCTCCACTCCATCCCCCAATCGATACATCCTGCTAACATTGGCGCATGCGAACGGGTCGTCTCGTTGGCAGCAGAGAAGGGAGTACTTGAAGGCTGCCTCCATGTTCCTGGCCACCCCTTCGGCGCCCTTTATGTACAGCGCACTTAGGCGGAAGCAGCTCGGAATGTCCTTGTAGTCGCACGCCTTAAGCAGCAACTCCTCCACCTTGTTGAAGTCTTTTTTCTTCTCTGGAGTTTTTCCTTCTTGGAACATCAAGGCAAGGTTGTGGCAGCTGGCGCCGTCTTTCATCTCACAGCCTCTCTTGAAACTCTCGAAGGCTTTGCTCATTTCCTTTTCGCCACCCCTTCCCACCATTTGAGATAGACCAAGCTTGAAACAACTCAAACCATGGCCGTTATTGGCACAGTTGTGCTCGTACACTTTCCTCGCCTTCGTGACGTCCTTGATGATCGTCTCCAGGAAGCTTCCCAGCCGATGACACCCATCCGGAAGATTCTGGTGATAGCATTGGAACCTGTACTCTATTCCGATTTTGTCTAAATATTCTTTGGCCTGTTTTTCATCTTTAAGGTCATAGGCATTGAGCGGACTATCAGCCATTGCACAAGACTTGAAATGAAGGCGAAAAAAGGATTTCTGTTATACTTATAAATATTTGGGAAAGAAAAAAAACAGATAATAAAGTTGAAAAATCGATTTAAACTATAATAAAAACTATTTAAACAGTAACAATTCAATATAATAAAATAAATACAATTTGTTTGAGTGTAGTTTCTGGAAAAAAAAAACAATATTTATTGAGGTTTAGTTAAATAATTTCTAGAAAAAAGTTGAATATTATTATTTAAATCTTTATTTTAATTGTTCAAACTATTTGGCTTTGAACTGAAAGGTTAATTAGTGCAACAATGAAAACAAAATGGCTAAAAAAGTTTCAAAACCCATAATTGTATCGTTTATATTGTCATTAAGTTTAATTTTATTAATCTTTGTGAAAACAAGTTAGTCAACAATTGTTTTTTAATATAAAATTATTTTATAGAACTTCATTTGCTAAGAATCTCAGTTAGATATCAATGAATAAGAAATATTGTAGTAAATTCCTATTAAATTTTGACTAAATGCATACTGACGTTTTTTCCGAATAAAATATAATTTATATTTATTTAATGATTCTATTTTCTAACTATTCAAAAAAACTTTTGTTTGGCACAACAAGAAATTTAAAATATCAAACTATTTGTCTTAAAAATTAATATTGCATAAGAATATAATATTTGAATGGTTTCATTTTATCTCACCACTTTCCTATAAACTTCATACACATAACTTGCATCTGTTCAGCAGTAAAAGGAATATCATGCCACTGTTCACCATGCCCGGAGTACATGGTGAACAACACATGCGAGTTGAAGGCGGGAGGCGAGTGCTACACGTCCATCGAAGAGGATGAGGAGGCAGGCCAGGAGGCGTGGAGTTACGGCTGTTTGCCACCGAACGAGGTGGAAAATGGCCACACTGGAGTTGTGCTGCAGGTGATGAAAGCAATCAACTACATTGACTTTTTGTGCAAATATTTATTTAAAATATTGTTGCTGAAAACTGGACGATTTAATTTATTGATGGCACTAGTGTGCATGGCATTTACACCCCACTTTTACTTGCAATCATGCTGATTCCCTTCTTCTGTCCATGCATACACCTCAACTCCTCCACCCTCCACCACGCAGTGCAAGGGTAATCTGGTGCCTCACGAGAGCTTCAAAGCGATCGAGTGCTGCAGTCATTCCGACATGTGCAACCTCGACCTCCGACCCACGCCTGTCAACAAAGAGTCCTGTGAGGCATCATGACTTTCTGGCTTTTAATATAAAGCATCCACTTTTCATTCCTATTTGTGCCTAAATTAATGCTGTAAAGTTGAATCTATTTTGTGCAATCTTTTAATTCTTTATACAGTTCCAGGTGAACACCCCCGAATCGACACAATGGATCTTTCCACCCGCATCATCCTTCTCAGCATCGCCATCTTCATCCTCATCATCACTATCTTCACCATTCTTTTCTTCATCAAGTGATCTTCAATTCTATTTGCATGTTGAATTAATTAATCTGCAATCTGCAATGCACTTTCTCCCACCACCTCATTCCTTCATAACTCCTCCATCATCCCACCTCCACTCCACCTGCACGCACACACAGGTACAAGAGGTTCGACAGATGCACACACCTGTTGAAGGGCAGAGAGGATTGTCTCTCGTTCGACGACACTCCCTCCACCTCCCTCGAGCAGGTCGTTTCCCTCACGGGTGCCTCCTCAGGC
>OX030959.1:4476240-4581240 GCA_943735955.1 Piscicola geometra | reverse complement strand
AGAAACGTAAATCTGAGGTCTATGCAACTCCAGGCTGAGTATTTTGCAGGCTAAAAGTGCAGTTATTGCTTGCGAAAGTGTAGGCTCCGTCAGCGCCCAAACGAAGAAAGTGCTTGTCTGGAGGATGAAGGACGTCTGCTGCTGAAACAACGATGATGATGGGAAGGTAGACCCCTGTGGTGACGTTAGACAGGACTGCGAGAGAAAGGACCTCTTTTGGAAGTGGGCGAGGTGTCGGAGGCTCTGATGGAAAGGTCGTTGATTGGAACGTCTTGCTGGAAGGAGGAGGAGATCGGAAGCGTCTTTCTGTGGTGCCGCAGCTTGGGCGGCTTGTGGCTGACCACCTCCTTCAGGGGGTTGTCGCCTGGAGACGCATCAGAGTTTTTCCTGCGACCCAACCTTGGCAGCAAAGCGCCTGAGCCTGCCGCTGAGCTGAAGGACATGTTGCGAGTGGGGGCGTGGATCTGCAAGGGCACGAAGCCTCCTCCACTGTGCGCTGCTATGCTCAGCCGTCTCACTTCCTCTTGTATCGAAGACAACACTGTCACCTGGGGGAAGAGAAGAATGGTCTTTTACAAACCTTTCCTTCATCGTTGAAGGCGTCAGAGAATAACGGAAAAAGTATGCTTTCTCTACGGAGGATACGCTAATCCAACCACTGTGAGGAGGGCGTTTTGGTTTTCTGACATGAGCTTCCTGATGTGGTCGATGTCGTCTCTCACCTGCGTGCCAGCGAGAAATGTGTGAGAGCGAAATGAAGCTGCGTCAATGGGTTGATTGCTTCGAAGATTTAGCGCCAACCTTTTCATCTTCTCGGGTGCTGTTTTGAACGTGCTGCAGTCTCACGTCGAGGATCCTGAGAGTGCGTTGGATGGAGTCGAGTTGAGGGATAGAGAGCAGTTGGATCTGTGGCTGGTGCACCTGCAGCTGCTGCGAAGCCACGCCTGTTTGTGTGACGTAGTTGTTTCCAAAATTATTATTTTTTAAATAATGAAATAACTTTTCTTGCATTCGTCTGCACTGCATGCTGGATAATAAAGCATTAGATTAAATCGGATCTGGCATCCGCCACACTCACTGCCACTGATGTGTCTTGTTCGTTGTCTCGACTGTGTTTTTGACTTGACAGAAGATTTCCTTTTCGAAGCACTGCCCTCGCCCTCTGTCGACCCTGCCACAGTCCTGTAGCCAGGCGGAGAAATGGGACCTGCGAGAATCGTATTTTGAGAGCATTGCGAATGAAATATTCTCATAAACTCTAAGCTTGAGTTCAATTTCGGGTTTTGCTAATTTAAAGAAGCCATTGTAAATTTTTGCCAAGTCTTAAAGACTTTTCACTTTAAAATGTTAAGACGATGTCTTGAGGACATCAGCTGAAGCCAAGTTGCATTTATGCTCCTAAAAGCAGTTATACTAGAAACCTACTTATAATATTTTCTTCTGTCTTTTGAAATATTATTTAAAAATTATTTTAAATTGAAATAACTTTCAAAACAAATAGAAAATGTACTTTACAAATGACCAAATCTAAAAGTATAAAACGCCTGACCGTGCTTTATTGGTCTCCTTTTGTCAACAGTGTTTTCAATTAAATAATATAAGCGCTCCTTTATTTATCCCCTGCATACAATTCAAAACTACATGCCTTCAGAAACGTCCTTGAACCCTCGAAAGTTTCGATTTAAAATTCATTTGAAGAGAAACGACCCAGACCCAGACACACACGCAAGCACACCATACCTGTGCACTCCCTGGGCTCGATGGCGGTGTTGATGGTCGTGTTGGTGACTATGTTCTCTCCTGCCATGTTGACGCTTTCCTTGTCTGCAGAATTTCAAAATTTAAAATTAGGATTTTTCATTCGAGTGCAAAAGATTTCTCGGACACCCTTTGCCACTTCTGAATGTTTCCACTGAATTATGTCAAATCTGAAAGCCTCTAGAGTACATGAAACAAACTTTCTTCTCGCTGGCGCTCCAGCTTGAACATGTAGCGTCGCACGAGGCGCTGCAGGATGTCTGAGTAGGAGTGTTCGGGAATCTTTATGCTCAAGTTCTCGCAAACCCTGTCCCTCTTGCTCTGTCGTGGTGCTAACAGTGACTTCCAAAGGCTTTTGTAGCGCGACATGTGATTATTTAAATGTTTTTTCGAATTATTTCTTTAAAATCAAGCAACGTTTGCAAACCTTTATAAAGTTCTGTTTGCGCGCAGGACTGTTGAAGAAGTGGCTTTTGACTCGGATGGTGCGTTCGTCTTGGGCGTCTGAGAGGTCGGGGGGGCAGGAGAAGGTGTCCCTGCACCAGTGGTAGAAGTAGACGAAGGTTTTGGGCGTGGGCACCATGTTGAAGGGCACCGGCAGAGTGCCTCCGTCGTCGATGTAGTTCATCCACAGGCCTGTCCTCGCGAACTTCCACTCCACGTCACAATCCGTCTGCGTGACAACGCGCCAAGTAGTGGTCATTTTACCAGGATCAAATAAGCGAAAACCTTTTCAATTTTCATAAAAAAGTAATCCAAAATGAAATATTGAAAAAAGATAATTGAAAAAATAAATTTTAATAAGAAAAAAATATTTTTGCCATACCTGGATGTCTTCGAAGGAGTGACTCATCATGGCGATGAGCATGTTGATGAGGACGATGATGATGGCGACGTGGTAGAGGGCAAACAGGAACATGCCCACTCCTTCGACGATCGACGTGGCGTGGTTGCCGCCAGGGAAGCTTTGATGAGTCATAGTGATGAGAATGAGCATAAAAAAGAATATAATAATAATAATTATTATTATTATTATAACAACAATATTAATCATTGATATCATTATTATTATTAACCTGTACGCGTAGTCGCTGCCCTTTTCCTTGCTGGGGTACTTGATCTCGACACTCTCGATGCTAACCAGGCCAAACATGCTCCAGAAGAGACTGTAGAAGGTCCTCGGAAGCCTGGCGTGGGGCAGTTGGTGGTCAGATTTTTAAGAGCAAAATAAAATTTTCAAAAAACTTTAAATTAATTTTCTTATAAAATATTTTTTCATTCTTTCTCAAAAATATATTTCATAAAATGTACAAAGCATGAGCGCACCCTTGAAAGGCTTCAGACGTGTGAACGAGTTTTTCGGTTCCTTCCTTCTTGTAGGTTTGCGAGCCGTAGTACCAGTAGAGGTTGTGCAGGCCCACCATAAAGGCGAACAGCACCTGTGAGGGTGCGATGTTGAGTTTCAAATTTGTTGGTTTTTATATCTCTCGATGCTGAACTTCTTATGCTTGCTTATTGGTTTTTATTGAAAAGCATTCCATTCAAAAAATATATGCGTTTACGATAAACAAACAAAGAAATGGGACAGCAGTACAAGCAGAAGCACAGACCAGAGTGAAGAGGACGAGGAAGCGGGTGAGGTCGCCAATCATCCTGCCCAGCGAGATCTGCAAGGGACCCAGCACCTCGAAGGCCGGCATCAGGTAGGTGGTCCTCGCGATGCTCAGAACGTTCGCCACCGCAAAGAGCACATCTGACACGATCTCTGGATCGTCTGGCTTCCACTCGAAGCGGGCTGCAAAATTTTAACAACTTTATGTTTTAAGTAAATAGAAAACTCATTTAAATGCTTGAGAAATATTTTCCAAATATTTTAATTGGTATGATGTGATGATGTAAAAGGCAAATTTTCCAAGAAACTCTTTTTACTAACAAGCCTTCATGAAGTAGCCATGCTGGTTGTTGTCTGAGAAGATGGCGTTTTTGGTTTCAGCGTACAAACTCTCACTCCTCTTCAGCAGCGCCTCCCTGGCCCTGGCAGTGCCGTTGTAGAAGCAGTCAGCCGCCTGGTGGTCGAGGTGCTTGGTTGATTCTTGGTTGTCAATAGAATCAATGAAGTGATCAAAGTGATTAATCTCCAGTTGGTTCACAATAAATAGTTGGTATGCCGTTATATGCCAAAGCTTTATTCAGGATTTCCTATCTTCCAAACTCACTTTGATGCGGTAATCTACGAGGAAGCGCAGGACGTAAGAAGAGAGGTAGACCGACAAGACGATGTAGTCGATCCAGTTGTAGGAGTCGAGCAAGTAGACCCTCAAGCCGGAGTTGTACATGGCTTTGCACTCCATCCACAACAGACCTTATGTCGTCGTCGTTGTTGTATTGAAACTTGAGAACTTTATGCGCTCAAATGCTTTTGTGAAAATAATTTGATAGACTTTTCGAGGCTCAACTAGCCTTGGTGATTTCTGAGTCTAAAATCATTTTGCATGCAGATAAAAATCTTAATGAAAAACATTTTTAAAAGCAAACGAACCGAAGATCCAGAACATGAGGCAGATTTGAACGTTTGTCATGAGGACGTTGGCAGGTCGGAAAGTGGCGGAGATGAGTCGTTCCATGCGCTCGTGGAAGTCGGAGAGGCTTTCGTGGTAGGAGGGAGCTGGAAAGAAGGAGTTTCCATCGTTGGGTGAAGAGTCAGAGTGGTGGGAGAAGTTGGGATGGAAGAGGAAGAGGTCGGCGGTGAGGTTGTAAGACATGGGATAGGTCTGGGAGTCGAGGCGGAAGGTGGCTGCAGCGAGGAGGACCAGGAAGCACATGTGGCTGAAGGTGTGCGTGATGAACTTCGAAGCGGGACAGCGCAGAGCACGGCCGATCTGGGAAGCATTTGAAACTTGAAACACTTGATTGTAAATCTCAAAAATTAGATTATGTTACCTTTTGAATCTAATTGTTTCGAAGAGGCAAGCAAAGCACCTGGCTGCGAGGCAAGAGGATGTAGACAATGCAAAAGAAAGGCACGAGGGGGATGCACGTGAGCCACATCATGAGTTTCTTCCAGAGCAGCAGCGACTGCATGAAGCCCATCTGCGGACCAAACCAGATGCTGGTCAGGTGCTGCTGGCAGTTCGGGTGTGCTACGAACTGTCGAAGGGTGGGAGGGGAGGGAAAAGTTTAAATTGATTTTAAATGGTTTTATATTTAATTGTTCACTAAAATTCGTTAGACTTTCTTTTTTCAAATCAATCGCAAGAGCAGTGCACTTCTATAAAATAATCTTGATCAGAGTGCTTAAACGAAAATGAAAATGAGTCACTCAAACTGTGCACCAAAAAAAACTATTAAAAAAAGTCAAAGGTTGAAAGTCAACTAAACAATGCATCAAAGGTCGGATAGGTTTTGAACTTGGCGACTCCAATGGCAAACGGCTGCGGAGTAAGTTTAAAGGAGCACTAAAAAGAAAAGTATGCATATCATGCTGGTGAGAGGAAGTGTGCAGTGATGGAAGCGTCCTTGTGTTTCCTGGTCTCCGCTGCATCATTGCAAACTTGAAAGTAGCTTCAGGAAGAAGCGTGTCCATAAAGCAAGTCCACTCTATCGTTATTTACCGCCTTCAGAAAGTTCTCTGGAAAGGAATCCTTACCGCTCCCAATGCTTTCTTGCTGCTTCTCCTTCTCTCTCATGATGCGTCTAATGGCGTCTAGGCGAGAAGAAATAGCAGATGGAGAGTTATTCGAAAGTTGATTTAATGAACTGAAGTACTCAGCAAGTGTCACAAAGTCATTTCTAATATATGGAGAGCACAAAGGAACCATTGGTCTCGTTTTTAATGGAAAGAATAAATTATTAGCGAGCATAATTACAATGACGAAATAGAGTATGAAGCTCCGCTCATCTTTGTCTTCCTCCATTCTGCCACCATCAAAGACACGCACCATTATCTACCCATCCACTTACCCATCCATCTTCCCATCCATCCACCCATCCATCTATCCATCCACCCATTCATCCATCCACCCATCCATCCATCAATCCATCCACCCATCTGTCCATCCACCCATCTGTCCATCCACCCATCTGTCCACTCATTCACCCATCCACCCACCCACCCACACACTGACCTTCTTCTCTTCATACTCCATGGCCATCTTGAGTCTGGCCAAAGGATCTCTGCCACCGTATTTTTCGCTGCCTCCCTCGCTCAAGACTGCTTCCACCTCCTGTGTTCCCCTGCAAAGGTCCATCAACTCGCATGCAAACACCATGCACTGCTCCACCAGCGCCAGGTACTCATTCTGGTGTGGTGTGGTGGTGATGATGATGATAGAGGGTGATGATGGAGGGAAGGGTGTGGTGATGAGGAGGATGGAAGGTGATGATGGAGGGAGGGGTATGGTGATGAGGAGGATGGAGGGTGGTGAAGATGATGGAGGGCGATGATGGAGTGTTGAGCTTCAGAGAAAAAAAGAGTTTGATTTGTATGCTTTCGAAAAGCAAATAATGAAAAAAAAAGATAAAAGTGCATAAAGATGAAATGATTATGAGAAGAGACGGCAGAAGTAGTGGAGAGAGGAAGGGTCGCTGAAGGGTATGCTGGCATCGCCATATTGCATTCACGCATAGGTGCTTCCCTTCACGGCTGTATAAATAAAGTGCTATAATATAATGGGGATAAGGATAAAGGAAAATAAAGATGATAAAGTATTTTGAGAAGAAAAATACAGATAATAATAAAGTACATTGAAGATAATAATAAAGATGATAATAAATATAATAATGATAATGGAAAAGATGATAAAGATGATAAAGAGACAGATTTGAAAGAGTTCATTGAGAGTGTGAAGAACTTTTGAAAGGCACTGTGAGCAATAGCCGAATGCATCGAAGCAAACCTTTATTCTTTAAATTTAAAAATAATTGAAAGATAATTTAAATACATTTATATCTTCCAAAGGCATCTCTCAAGATACGACCAAAAGAAGAGAGAAAAAAGCGGAAAGGTCTGCGCGGGCGAGAAGGCCTTGGTCACATGCACGCAGGAAAGCTTTCGAAGAACGCCGCCAAGTTTTGAAAGTTAGCGTTGCAAAAGTTTGCAGCAGGAAATCTTGTGAGGCGACACCTCCTTTCAACGCCTTGTGGTCTCTAGTCATGTTCAGGTTTACGCCACGTTAATAATATTCATCGTTGTATTTTATTGTAAAACGTCTTCACCAATTTCCTTTTTAATGTTTGATGTTCAGAAGCTCAGACCTTAAAAAAGGTTCGTTTGAATATTACAGCGTGTGTTGCGTCGTCTTCTGAGCAAATATTTGCTCTTCGCATTACTTTCAGACTGTCATCCTCAGTTGACGTTCACTGCTTGTGCTTGCGTCCCTTTCCAGAAAGTCTGAGATGATGCCAAACTTTGAAAGTTGAAAATTAGTTTCATTCAACTACAATCACGAGAAACTTTGTCTCCGATTGTTCTCATTCTCCATCAGAGACAGCTTCAGTTCGCTTCTTTCCTTGCAAGCAACCGCTTCCATGATGCATCGTGAGACATCCATCATCCGGGACTCCATCCGTGTCTTAATGATTTCGAACGAATAATTTGTCTGCTTGAACGATGTCCTTAAAGACCTGCTCCCCGTCAATGAACTGAGCACTAAATCAACTGCGAGTTCCAATGTGACTGTTCTCCTTTCTGCAAATGCCATTAATTAAAATTAAAATGCCATTAAATTAAAGTTGAAATGCATTTAAAATTAAATTGAAATTCCATTAAATTAAATTGAAATTCCATTATATTAAATTGAAATGCATTTAAATATTACTTCGATCAAGTTACTCAAGGCACACAAAACAAAGCAGGTCTGAGTGTAAACTCATTCGATCTAAGGAATTCGTGAGAGAGCACGTGACTCGTCATATACTTTATGGCCTGTCATC
Source organism: Piscicola geometra (assembly GCA_943735955.1). Taxonomy (NCBI): domain Eukaryota; kingdom Metazoa; phylum Annelida; class Clitellata; order Hirudinida; family Piscicolidae; genus Piscicola; species Piscicola geometra. Next base: position 4,573,551 of record OX030959.1, on the reverse strand, counting down.
CATTCGGACGAGTCTTCTGACCTCGATGAGAAGTTTACGAGAACCCTGAAAACCCACAAAGAAACTGCGAGAAACTAAGCGCTATAGGATTTGCGACAAACTCTCTCTGGAGAGGGGGAACTCTCACGCCATTGCATCCATCCATCCATCCATCCGAAATGCAAGGGAGGAAGGCACGCGTGTGTGATCCCCGCCGTGAAGAACACTGCGCCCGCTCTAGTGTCTGGAACGCTGATGAAGGCGGGAGAGGAAATGATGGAGGGAAGAAAAAACAAAATATGATGAAAAAACGGGATTAAAAATATATTATATTTTTGTTGTTGAAATGGGGATAAGGGTGATTATGAGAAGATAATGGTGATTATGAGAAGATTATGGTGATTATGAGAAGATTATGGTAATTATGAGAAGATTATGGTAGTTATGAGAAGATTATGGTGATTATGAGAAGATTATGGTGATTATGAGAAGATTATGGTGATTATGAGAAGATTATGGTGATCATGAGAAGATTATGGTGATTATGAGAAGATTATGGTGATTATGAGAAGATTATGGTAATTATGAGAAGATTATGGTAGTTATGAGAAGATTATGGTGATTATGAGAAGATTATGGTGATTATGAGAAGATTATGGTGATTATGAGAAGATTATGATGATTATGAGAAGATTATGGTGATTATGAGAAGATTATGGTGATTATGAGAAGATTATGGTGATTATGAGAAGATTTTGGTGATTATGAGAAGATTATGGTGATTATGAGAAGATTATGGTGATTATGAGAAGATTATGATGATTATGAGAAGATTATGGTGATTATGAGAAGATTATGGTGATTATGAGAAGATTATGGTGATTATGAGAAGATTATGGTGATTATGAGAAGATTATGGTGATTATGAGAAGATTATGGTGATCATGAGAAGATTATGGTGATCATGAGAAGATTATGGTGATTATGAGAAGATTATGGTGATTATGAGAAGATTATGGTAATTATGAGAAGATTATGGTAGTTATGAGAAGATTATGGTGATTATGAGAAGATTATGGTGATTATAAGAAGATTATGGTGATTATGAGAAGATTATGGTGATTATGAGAAGATTATGGTGATTATGAGAAGATTATGGTGATTATGAGAAGATTATGATGATTATGAGAAGATTATGGTGATTATGAGAAGATTATGGTGATTATGATAAGATTATGGTGATTATGAGAAGATTATGGTGATTATGAGAAGATTATGGTGATTATGAGAAGATTATGGTGATTATGATAAGATTATGGTGATTATGAGAAGATTATGGTGATTATGAGAAGATTATGGTGATTATGAGAAGATTATGGTGATTATGAGAAGATTATGGTGATTATGAGAAGATTATGGTGATTATGAGAAGATTATGGTGATAATGAGAAGATTATGGTGATTATGAAAATCCGATAATCCTGATGGAAAAATACATGGATGAGACCAAAAAAGAGGGCAGACTGATAAGATTGGAGGTGGTGGTGCCAGAAAAAGCAAGCGGTCAGTGAAAGACTGCCTGCTTCACTCTCTCTCTTCTTTGGAATTCAGGCTTCATAGTGGTGCTGTGGACAGTGCATGTTGTGGTTGGCGTTAGTTGTGGACAGTGCATGTTGTGGTTGGCGTTAGTTGTGGACAGTGCATGTTGTGGTTGGTGTTGGTTGTGGACAGTGCATGTTGTGGTTGGCGTTGGTTGTGGTGGTGCATGTTGTGGTTGGCGTTGGTTGTGGACAGTGCATGTTGTGGTTGGTGTTGGTTGTGGTGGTGCATGTTGTGGTTGGCGTTGGTTGTGGTGGTGCATGTTGTGGTTGGTGTTGGTTGTGGACAGTGCATGTTGTGGTTGGCGTTGGTTGTGGACAGTGCATGTTGTGGTTGGCGTTGGTTGTGGTGGTGCATGTTGTGGTTGGCGTTGGTTGTGGTGGTGCATGTTGTGGTTGGCGTTGGTTGTGGTGGTGCATGTTGTGGTTGGTGTTGGTTGTGGACAGTGCATGTTGTGGTTGGTGTTGGTTGTGGTGGTGCATGTTGTGGTTGGCGTTGGTTGTGGACAGTGCATGTTGTGGTTGGCGTTGGTTGTGGTGGTGCATGTTGTGGTTGGCGTTGGTTGTGGTGGTGCATGTTGTGGTTGGCGTTGGTTGTGGTGGTGCATGTTGTGGTTGGTGTTGGTTGTGGACAGTGCATGTTGTGGTTGGCGTTGGTTGTGGTGGTGCATGTTGTGGTTGGCGTTGGTTGTGGTGGTGCATGTTGTGGTTGGCGTTGGTTGTGGTGGTGCATGTTGTGGTTGGCGTTGGTTGTGGACAGTGCATGTTGTGGTTGGCGTTGGTTGTGGTGGTGCATGTTGTGGTTGGCGTTGGTTGTGGTGGTGCATGTTGTGGTTGGCGTTGGTTGTGGACAGTGCATGTTGTGGTTGGCGTTGGTTGTGGTGGTGCATGTTGTGGTTGGCGTTGGTTGTGGTGGTGCATGTTGTGGTTGGTGTTGGTTGTGGTGGTGCATGTTGTGGTTGGCGTTGGTTGTGGTGGTGCATGTTGTGGTTGGTGTTGGTTGTGGACAGTGCATGTTGTGGTTGGCGTTGGTTGTGGACAGTGCATGTTGTGGTTGGCGTTGGTTGTGGACAGTGCATGTTGTGGTTGGCGTTGGTTGTGGTGGTGCATGTTGTGGTTGGCGTTGGTTGTGGTGGTGCATGTTGTGGTTGGTGTTGGTTGTGGTGGTGCATGTTGTGGTTGGTGTTGGTTGTGGTGGTGCATGTTGTGGTTGGCGTTGGTTGTGGTGGTGCATGTTGTGGTTGGCGTTGGTTGTGGTGGTGCATGTTGTGGTTGGTGTTGGTTGTGGTGGTGCATGTTGTGGTTGGCGTTGGTTGTGGTGGTGCATGTTGTGGTTGGTGTTGGTTGTGGACAGTGCATGTTGTGGTTGGCGTTGGTTGTGGACAGTGCATGTTGTGGTTGGCGTTGGTTGTGGACAGTGCATGTTGTGGTTGGCGTTGGTTGTGGTGGTGCATGTTGTGGTTGGCGTTGGTTGTGGTGGTGCATGTTGTGGTTGGCGTTGGTTGTGGTGGTGCATGTTGTGGTTGGCGTTGGTTGTGGTGGTGCATGTTGTGGTTGGCGTTGGTTGTGGTGGTGCATGTTGTGGTTGGTGTTGGTTGTGGTGGTGCATGTTGTGGTTGGTGTTGGTTGTGGTGGTGCATGTTGTGGTTGGCGTTGGTTGTGGTGGTGCATGTTGTGGTTGGCGTTGGTTGTGGTGGTGCATGTTGTGGTTGGTGTTGGTTGTGGTGGTGCATGTTGTGGTTGGTGTTGGTTGTGGTGGTGCATGTTGTGGTTGGTGTTGGTTGGGGTGGTAGATGTTGTGGTTGGTTTTGGTTGTGGTAGTGGTTGGTGAGGGTGGGAATCAGTAGTGGTCATTGTGTCAGTGATGATGATGATGATGATGATGATGATGAGAGTGATAATGATGATGATGGTGTCAGTGATGATGATGATGATGATGAGAGTGATAGTATGGTAAACGAGAGTGATGGCAGACGCAGAAACATTGGGGATGAACTAGGCATGTGTGTCAGGAAGGGGGCGAGAGGAGAAAGAAATACGTGAGATGGTGTTAGTGGCAAGGTCGTAAATAAGAATAAAATGAAAGGAAGAAAAAAATAAAATAAAAAAGAACTGTGATGCATGCATGCATGGTTGTTTCACTGGTTTAAAAATAGGCTCGATCAAAGGGACACTGCCGATGTTTGCTCTCGGAAGCGTCCTTCGTGTGGCCGCTATTAGGTTGCTTGCGTGGTTGGGTGCTTAGGTGGGTGGGTGTGTGGAAGAGTGAGTGCTTGGAGGGGTGGTTGGGTGAGTGGGTTGTTTTTTGGGTAGATGGATGGAAAGCGAAATAGTTGAAAAAGAAAGAGTTAATTGTTTGGCAAGAATGGGGGGTCAAGGAGTGAGAGAGGATTGAATGAAGCGGGTGTTTGTAAACTGAATTGACTTGGAAAATGAGGTTGTATACTGAAAAAGGAAGCTTTGGTGGTTTGTGTTAAATGATTAGTGGAAGTGCTGGTTGAGATTATCTGACGGGTTGAGTGAAAAGATAGGTAATTAAAACAAGATTTTTGTGACTTTGAGAGAGTTTGGATAGATTAGAAGAAGTTGCGTGGTTTGCGAAATAATTGGACGGGTTAGGCAGACTGTTATGCCTTCGATGAGATGCTATCCATCATGGAAAAGGAGGTCGCTGTGCTGGAGTGTGAGTGGCATTTTTGTTGGTCTGTTGCAAACATTTTTTCATAGTTATAATTTTTTACTTTTTTTATTTTTTGCTTCTGTTGCGATTAATTTTTACTCTGTCCAACTTCTTTAACGTAATAGAGTAAATGTATCTTTTTAGAGTGAAAGTTGGCAGACTCACGAAAAACACTTTTCCGATCAATTTTTATTCAAAGCGTTTTCACACTTAGGCGTAATTGACCAAGTGATATGACAGCACTTCCTTTACTTTTCTTCTTACGAATATTTCCTATTATAAGAATACTCTTAAAAACACATCTGTGATTTCTCATGAATTATAAAAACTTGCTAATTCAATTGTTTCGCCATCTTTGATGATCATTTTGAAAATTATAATCGAAGCAAAGATTTCCTAAAAACTTTTTCTGGCTTCTTGGATGCGTGCACTCAAGCCTTTTCCCCGCTTATGCGTGCTTTTGTCGCCTTGCAAGTATCTCGGAAAGTTCCAATTTGAGCAAATATCGTTTTTTCTATTCAACCTATTTTTGAAAAAAATAAAATAGGCATTATTTACAGATCGCAAAGAAGGCAGACAGCTCTCAAAGTCAATTCAAAAGTTCTATTTTGAACAACAAAGTCTTTATCATGGTTTCGTGCTTTGCATTAAATGTTAACGAAGACTTAATTGGAAAGAAAATTAGTCTTTGAATTTTTCTTCAGTTTTTTGAAATACGTTTTATGAAGGAAAAAAGAAGAAAAAAATGTAGCCATTAAAAATTTAACCGATTCAATCCTTAGCTTTAAAACCAACCAAAAACCCAAGCAAGAAAAGTAAAACTAATTCCCTTTAATTCACTCAACCATTTCTCAATTATTCCTCAAAACCCCTCAAGAACCTGCCAAGCACCCCTCAAACCTTGAACTCCTTCTCGACCTGCGCCAGCTTCTTCATCTCCTGCCGCAACTCGAAGGTCGACATGATGGGGTCAGGGCTGCTGAGCGCCATGTAGGCGGGACTGGCGAGGGCTCGGTAGGCGTTCAAGCGAGATCTGGACCGTTTGAGCGAGTCGTAGTTCTGCTTGGTGACGCAGTCGGCGCACTGGCAGGAGATGGCGTGAGGCTTCTCGATGGTGTGGTTGCGACTGAGGAACATCTGGATGATCTCGTGGTTGTTGTAGTGCGCTGCCAGGATGAGCGGAGTGATGTCGGGCGAGAACTGGCTCTTCTCGTCCGTTCGGAAAAAGGGGTCTTTGCGAGACTTTCTGGCGAGTTCTGCGCCTGCGATGTAGTTGGGGTGTTCGATGATGACTCGGACGGTCTTGGTGGCGGCCTTGCTGATGGCATGAAGGAGGGCCTCTTCGATGCACTCGAAGTCGATGCGGTCCAGCAACAACTCCACCGTCTCCATGCTCTCGCTGTCCACTGCCAGATGCAACGCACTGCGTCCCATGTAGTCGAGGCAGTTCACGTTCAAACGCATCGGTTTCGCTTTCTTTGTTTTTTCTTTTTGTGAGGTGTCGGTGATGGTGATGTTGTTGTGGCCGAAGGGGAGACTGCTGTTGTTCTTGGTGTTGATGTGACCTTTGCTCAGGCCTGTGGAGTGGCTGATGCTGTTCTTGTTGGTGTTGTTTCTGCAGTCTTCTTCCTTACTCCTTCTCGCCTCCTCTTCCTCACTGGCATCCATCTCGTCATTTTCCTCCAACGACTGCCTCACGATGGGTGCATCTCCCAGGGCTGCTGCGTTCAAGTAGACCCTCTCTTCGTCAGTGAGCTGTGCGGTGGTGAGAGGGTGCCTTGTTTGAGTTGTCGTTTTAGGAGTATTAATTTGCTTATTTAAAAGAATACTTTGAAAAATAAAATCTACATTATCTAAAAGATGTATGTTTTGAGAATATTGTCTCGATATTTGTGGCGCTGTATTTTTGTTAACTTGTTTTTTTATTTACTCAAGGGGCAAAAGAGTGTTTCTTGAAACAATCGAAAGAGAAATACTTGCAGTTTGAAAACACTATGACTGACGTTGGAGGAACAAAAGCTAGCATCTCAAGCAATTCTGGCTGAGCAAACACAAAGAGTAAAAGGCAGCCCGTGCTTATTGTCACTTGGAAACCACCAGGATTTTATTAATAAAATTGAAAGCTTTTCATTGTCTCGTCTAATAAAAAAATAAAAATTGTGAAAATTTACTCGAAAGACTTCCAAATTGCAAATACGAAAATATACAAAAGCAGTTGTTCTTTTAAAAAGATGCGCTTAAGGCATCTCATTGCTTTAACAAGCGAACGTGCCTCCCAAAAAAAGAAAATGTTTAAAATAACAAAAAGTGAGGCGCTAATTAATTGGCAAACTTGGACGTCTTCGAAGTTGGTGAAGAGGGAGCCTCGAGACGATGGCGGGGTTCTACGGGCGTCTGGAACGTTCATTTGAGACCTGTGTCGTCAATGAGTGACAGTGAATTCACAAGAATTTATTATTTTTTTATTATGATAAATAATTTTTCATATGTTTAAAAAAAATTTAAAATCCAACAAAAGTGAAGCATTCCGAGACATTATGGCTTGAATAATTTATATTTTATTTTCACAAATTAAGAACATGGGCGATTAAAATTAAAAACTAAAATAAAAATGTCAAAAAGCTTAAAAAGAGCAGTTAAGGAAATAAAAGTGACACATTAAAACTTCTTCCTTCATTTCTTCCATCTCTCATCTCATTTCTTCCATCTCTCATCTCATTCCTTCCATCTCTCATCTCATTCCTCCCACCTCTCATCTCTTTCCTTCTATCTCTCATCTCATTCCTCCCACCTCTCATCTCTTTCCTTCTATCTCTCATCTCATTTCTTCCATCTCTTATCTCCTCTTTCTCCTATAAACGCACTGATTCTGCGCAGAAGCCCTAATTAATTGGACTCTCGAAGCGAAAAAAACTCGGTGCGATATAAAGTCGCCTCAAAACCGAAGATTGTGACTTTATTGGTTTTATCTTATCATATATTTACCATATTTATTTTCAAATTGAAATAATTAAATATTTTTAAAAAGAGCCATTGGTACATGAAGAATCTGAAATTATTTGCTGGTTGGTGTTAATTAAAACACAATACAATCCAAATACCAATGTTATTAAAGCGGCGAAAACACGAACGAGCTTCAAGACCACTACGTCCTCATTGCGCGAAGAAGTGAATACTGTTGCATCAGCCTCTAATAAAAATGTCGGTCGTTATGGCGTCTATAAAAAGATGAGCGAGAGTGGAGGCTCAGAGGCCGCCAAAGGCCAATAAAGTGGCGGGGAGAAGCCACTAAAGAAGCAGGACGCTTGCAGGCACGAGACCTTTGCACCCGCTCAAGTCGCTCATGTCTCAACGGTGTCTCGTTCGCTTTTGGCCTTATTAAAGCGCTATATAAATTTATTCAGTCGTTTGATTTGTTGGTTGGTATCCAAGGAAAATAGCACTGGGTTGAAAGAGAATTCGAACGTTGATTCGAAACTGTTTTGAAGCACTGTTTTTATACGAGCATCCTAGAGGCATGGATGTGGGAGAGTGGAATGAAGCGGTTGAAGGGATGGAGTGATTGCAATGAGGGAGGGAGTGCTGTGATGGAGTGTACTCACAACACCATGAGAGAAGAGGTGACTGGACCAGGAGTGCACGAGGAGTGCTGGGATGGATTCATTTCTTGGGAACCTCTCCGATTCGACCTCTCATGTCGTGGACCTTGCAACAACCTCAAACTGCTATCGGGTAGTGATGACGCTTCGTAGCAGTAGTAGTAGTAGTGATGTTAGAAGTTGTAGTAGTAGTAGTAGTGGTAGTGATCCAAAAGGGAGTATATTGTAAATCTGTCGGAGCTTCAATACGAATGAAAATCAATCACCCTGCCACGGATGCAAACGGATTAACGCTCCTAATTAAGGTATTCTCATTAAAACTTTTTCGAATTTTTAAACACAATCCTTTAAAGAAATATCTTCGATCAACAGTTTTAGACTTTCAAATGTTCATAAACGACCAATGATTCTAGAGCACGCCAGATCTCGAAAGGCGAGAGACGATGAAAGATCAGGAACTATTCCTCGAAACTCAGAAAAATCCTTCAAATTCTTCAACGATTGTTTCTCAGGCATAATTTTTGAAGCCTGTTTCTTCTTTCAGCCGTTGAAATTTAGCAATTTTAAATATGTTCCTTGCGGCTGGCTGGCGAGTCGCACTCTTAAGCGCGCTTCCTCGTCTTCTCTCTCACTCATTCTTCATCCCTCTAATTCTTGCTGTTGTTCTTCTTCTTATTATTGGCAGTGATATTCACATATCAGTAAAATTAAATAAATAAATCTTTCATAAACTCTGGAGTTTTAAAGTGCTCTGCATTTCTCAACGCAGAAGAAAACGTCCGCAAAGAATTCTTAAACATGCATGTTTGCAGCCTCTCACGCACACAAACCCATCTTCTCAGACACTCACAAAGATCTACAGCGTACAACTAATCCTCCAGGCAGTCATCACACGCACAAGATTCTTTTCCGATACTAAACTCTCTTGTTGACCACAAAAATTCAGTTCTGCACTTCTCCTCGTGTGTAATTACGATTACGAATCATTCAAGCATCCCTCAAATGCAATGACATCTGCCGAGGAGCATCAGCAATGAATGGCTTCGAAGACTCCCTTGTTAGCTCTTCCAATCATGCCTTGCACAATGTAGAATTTATTAAAACACTCGCTAGATGGCCACGCTTTTATCAGTTATTCCTGTCGAAGAACGTTACAATACTTGATCCGTCTTTTTGAATGGATTCACTACCGACCACTGATTAAGTTATACTTGAGAGCACAACCAGTGCTTCGCCAGGCTCGGGAAACAGGGCAAGCTTTAAAACTATCTGCCGACTTCTTGCAAGCAATGCTGTCACTTTGGTCTTTCTGGTGACTCTAACGTGCATCTATTTGAAATGTGCGAGGGAAAGAGGAATTCATTGAGAGGTCGAAGCCCTCTCTGGCCTGTCGCCATTCCGTTTGCTCTAAAAGACTATTATTTGTATTGCAGTTGAGGTGAGATAATAACAAGAATAAAAAGTATTATTATTATTATTATTATTATTATTATTATTATTATTAATGTGTCTTATTATTGCCAATTCGGCACATGTGTTGGTACGAAAGGAAGCAAACAGACGAGGGAGGAGCTGTTGCGATTGTATTGCAGCACATGCATCACGCCTCCCTGCAACCTCCTCATTCTCCCGTGTATTCTACCTCTTAAGGTCTTTGTAGCGCTCCTTTTGTGCTTTGTATACACCCATTTGTATTTTGTATACAACCATCTGTAAATTGTATCCACCCATTTGTATTTTGTATACAACCATCTGTATATTGTATAGAACCATCTTTATATTGTATAGAACAATCTGTATATTGTATAGAACCATCTTTATATTGTATAGAACCATTAGCATTTTGTATATCATAGTTTGCATTTTTTATGAAAGGGATAAAAAAACGAGGTATAACAAGATTTGGCAGTGGAGTGGAGTGTGAAAAACTGGGTTTTGAAGCCTTTAAAAACCCTGGGAAAGCAATTCCTGAAAGCTTAAGTTTGAAATGCTTTTTAAACTTTTCTGGACATGTTATGATTCATTCTTAAAAAGATAATAAATATAAACAAAACAAAAAAAGCAGAAATAGTAGTAGTAGTAGTAAGAGTAGTAGTAGTAGTAGTAGTAGTAGTAGTAGTAGTAGTAGTAGTAGTAGTAGTAGTAGTAGTAGTAGTAGTAGTAGTAGTAGTAGTAGTAGTAGTAGTAGTAGTAGTAGTAGTAGTAGTAGTAGTAGTAGTAGTAGTAGTAGTAGTAGTAGTAGTAGTAGTAGTAGTAGTAGTAGTAGTAGTAGTAGTAGTAGTAGTAGTAGTAGTAGTAGTAGTAGTAGTAGTAGTAGTAGTAGTAGTAGTAGTAGTAGTAGTAGTAGTAGTAGTAGTAGTAGTAGTAGTAGTAGTAGTAGTAGTAGTAGTAGTAGTAGTAGTAGTAGTAGTAGTAGTAGTAGTAGTAGTAGTAGTAGTAGTAGTAGTAGTAGTAGTAGTAGTAGTAGTAGTAGTAGTAGTAGTAGTAGTAGTAGTAGTAGTAGTAGTAGTAGTAGTAGTAGTAGTAGTAGTAGTAGTAGTAGTAGTAGTAGTAGTAGTAGTAGTAGTAGTAGTAGTAGTAGTAGTAGTAGTAGTAGTAGTAGTAGTAGTAGTAGTAGTAGTAGTAGTAGTAGTAGTAGTAGTAGTAGTAGTAGTAGTAGTAGTAGTAGTAGTAGTAGTAGTAGTAGTAGTAGTAGTAGTAGTAGTAGTAGTAGTAGTAGTAGTAGTAGTAGTAGTAGTAGTAGTAGTAGTATATTTGGTCTTTGTTTATACCGATGACAAAAACAACAGGAGCTGATGAGATCTCCTCTACGGGCGCCTCGACTGCAAGTGACTGCTCGCTCTGATGCAATCACGTATTGTAAACAAGAGGGCAAGACGTAAATAAGGGGTGGAAGGAGGGAGAAGGAGGAGAGGATGATGACATAAATGAGGAGTGGAAGGAGAGAGGAGGAGAGGGATGATGACGTAAATGAGGGGTGGAAGGAGAGAGGAGGAGAGGGATGATGACGTAAATGAGGGGTGGAAGGAGGGAGGAGGAGAGGGATGATGACGTAAATGAGGGGTGGAAGGAGGGAGGAGGAGGAGAGGATGATGACGTAAATGAGGGGTGGAAGGAGAGAGGAGGAGAGGGATGATGACGTAAATGAGGGGTGGAAGGAGGGAGGAGGAGGAGAGGATGATGACGTAAATGAGGGGTGGAAGGAGGGAGGAGGAGAGGGATGATGACGTAAATGAGGGGTGGAAGGAGGGAGGAGGAGGAGAGGATGATGACGTAAATGAGGGGTGGAAGGAGGGAGGAGGAGAGGATGATAACGTAAATGAGGGGTGGAAGGAGGGAGGAGGAGGAGAGGGATGATGACGTAAATGAGGGGTGGAAGGAGGGAGGAGGAGGAGAGGATGATGACGTAAATGAGGGGTGGAAGGAGGGAGGAGGAGAGGATGATAACGTAAATGAGAGGTGGAAGGAGGGAGGAGGAGGAGAGGATGATGACGTAAATAAGGGGTGGAAGGAGGGAGGAGAAGAGGATGATAACGTAAATGAGGGGTGGAAGGAGGGAGGAGGAGGAGAGGGATGATGACGTAAATGAGGGGTGGAAGGAGGGAGGAGAAGAGGGATGATGACGTAAATGAGGGGTGGAAGGAGGGAGGAGGAGGAGAGGATGATGACGTAAATGAGGGGTGGAAGGAGGGAGGAGGAGAGGGATGATGACGTAAATGAGGGGTGGAAGGAGGGAGGAGGAGAGGGATGATGACGTAAATGAGGGGTGGAAGGAGGGAGGAGAAGAGGGATGATGACGTAAATGAGGGGTGGAAGGAGGGAGGAGGAGGAAAGGATGATGACGTAAATGAGGAGTAGAAGGAGGGAGGAGGAAGAGAGGGATGATGGAGCGGAGTCTTCGAAGAGTTTCGAATGAGGTGGTGATGGTAATGCAAGGTGCAGTGATGGATGCAGGTGTAGGTGGGATTGAGAGTAGCAGTGGTGGGTGGGAAACGTGGGTAAAAAGGCGGGAAAGTGGTGGGTGGAAGAGGGTTAGGGTTGGTCATTTAAATGGAGCGATGCATCAGTTAAACAATGCCATACGTGACCAAGATGACTATGCAGTTGGTGGTTGATGTGAAGCTGAAAAGAGTGGAGCGGAGAAAAATGAAGTAGAAAAAAATAAATTAAAGAATATTAATTTAAGAAAAAGATAATAAATAATTAGATAATAATAATAAAACAAAAAGAAAAAGAAGGATTTAGGACTGACGAGTTAACGCGAATTAATGGCAACCGAGATAAATGCCCGCTGTATTAATTGGTTTATTGGTAGGTTTATTAGTTTGGGGTTGATTGATTGGTTAATTGATGGTTAAAAGACGTTTTAATAATTAATTTCACTAGATTTATTTGGTATTAAATGATTATGTTTCCAATAAAGGCACTCTGAGAGATGCACGCTTTGACGGCACACCAGTGTTTTTAGCGACGATGCGAGATCTCGGTGAGAATATTTCGTGAAATTGTTGCATATGCAATCGTAATAACACTGTGGAAGTGTTTTAAAATTTACGCGAGACGAAACAAAAACTGATGATTCGAAACTGAAATGTTCGGGTGCTTCAGTGCTTGCACAAGCAGTCATGGAAGCTTCAGCGGTAACTAAAAGTTTGTGACGGTGCTTGAGTGTAGGAGGAGTGTTTGGAACAAATGGAATATTTATTGAAAACAGAAGAAGGATGACTAAAGATTGAGAATCAAAAAAATAAAATAATAAAATATTTGAGAATGAATGCCAACGATAATAACTCCGCGTGCCCTCGTCGCCTCAAATCCCTCCATCTTTACTTCGCGCGTGCATGTGTGTGTGTGTGCGTGTGTGTGCTTTTTTGTGTGTGTGTAGGGAGGTGGATGTGTGGCTTTTTATTCAAATCACATGGACTCAAAAGCTTCAAAAGCTTTATAAACACGACTAATACCATCTGCAACCCACTTCATTGCCAGCATCACTGAAGCAACATTAACCCATTTCAACAGTAACCCCCTCATTACATTACTTAACGCCTTGGAACCCTCCCCTCCCACGCCCACACAAGGCATCTATCAACGCTGCAAGCACAACGACACCACGGCAACTCTGCAATGCAAACAAAGCGAAGCACGAGTGGCTAGCAGATGAGGCCTCATCAGTCGGTTTCCTGTGCCTGCATCACAAGCTGCTCCCTTCAAAGCAGCCACAATGCAATGGAAGTGCCCTTCGAACAAGCACCAAATGTTCAGTTTCCATCGTCGTGCTCTTGTTACGGCAGTTGCTGACGTTTTGCCACAGTTTTGAAGCATTTAAAGCACCTTTGTTTTTGTGAATGTGATTTATCTGCACGCATGCACATAGCGACGGCTTCAAAGTTACTCATGTTTCAACTCTAAGATAGTCTCAATTTATAAACAATTATGGAGAACGTAGAATTGTCGTTTTCAAATAGAAGTTTATGTAGTAGAAGTTCATGCAGTAGAGGTTCATGCAGTAGAAGTTTATGCAGTAGAAGCTCATGAATGGCCCATGATAAATCGTGGGCTTCCTGGAATAACCTAATGGAATCTGATGGTCATGGGAGAACACAAAACCAATCAAACTCAATTTCCGATAAAAAATAGTAATAAAAAATAATTAAGATAAATAAAAAAATGAAATAAGAGAGAAGGAAAGAACGGAGGTGGTTGGGGAGATGGCCTGGAAAGCCTTATTAACTCCCCAAGACGAACATTCTGTTTGCTTTTTTGCTTCAGTCGTCCTCTTTAGGAATCAAAGCACCCAAGTGTTGAGGCATTTTCAGTTTTAAAATTAGCTGCTGCGAAAAATAGGAAAAGTGGAAAAGTTTTTGCAACGCTGTTTAAATTCATTAAAGTGTGTTTTCTTTTTACTTTGAATTGATTAACATTTTTTAAACTTAAAATTTAAAAGTCGCCCTTTTTGAACATCTCTTGATGGATATTCCTGTTATAAAGGCGTGCTACGAAAAATGACTTTGGAGTCTTCATCCATTTGTTCATTAGGTCCGTTCCTTGCTCAAAATGATCCAGCTTTTCAAATCATTGTTGAAACTATTTTTAAATTTAAGAAAAAAATCTTGATTTTACGGCTAAGAAACAATGAAAAATGATGTAAAGGAATAGACTTCTGTCTCGGCTTATCTAATCTTGAATTTAAAGAGTGTTATGAAACTACCTCTTCTGAATACCCGACAAAAACCATTGTCAATTGAAAATGGAGTTTCTAACAAATGTAATCCTCCATCTAAGACATGAATGCCTGAGAGCATGCAACACTTTGCCATCCTTCAAGTTCTCATTGCCAAGCAAGACAAAATGGAAGGCACCTTGAAATGTCTCAGCGTTATTAACACTCCATAAGTCGTTTCTGCTGCCTGTGTGTGCTGGCGCTTCCATCCACTTTTCAACGCATGCTTTATCAGCTGTGTAATGGCTTCTTTCGAATCCGATTCTGCGTAAACAAGCACTTGTTGATTGAAGACAAATAGCTGGTGCACAGTGTGCAAATGTGCCCAGTCTTGTGCTTGTGCCAGTCGCCTTCATTATCTTAGTCTTATAATCTTTGTGATGGAATTGTTCTTCTTAATAAAAAGCGTTCTATAAACTTGAAAGATCTATTTTTTGAATTGAAAAGTATTTACCAATTTTCCAATGAAAAAAGAAAAAAAATGTTTAAAAAAAGAAACAAAGACGAAATCTCAAATACAAAAAGATTCAAGCCCTAACAGAAACTCTCGGCACCCGTTTGCATTTCTTATAATCGCCTCTTGAAACTTCATTCCGTTCAGAGCTTTGGCCGATGCCTTCCCGATCATTCTCTTCTTTTGTGGATTGTGGCGGTTCAAGCCTCCGAAGACTGAAGTTTTGTCTCCGAAGGCTGAAGCTCTGTCTCCGAAGGCTGAAGCTCTGTCTCCGAAGGCTGAAGCTCTGTCTCCGAAGGCTGAAGCTCTGTCTCCGAAGGCTGAAGCTCTGTCTCCGAAGGCTGAAGCTCTGTCTCCGAAGGCTGAAGCTCTGTCTCCGAAGGCAGAAGCTCTGTCTCCGAAGGCTGAAGCTCTCTCTCCGAAGGCTGAAGCTCTGTCTCCGAAGGCTGAAGCTCTGTCTCCGAAGGCTGAAGCTCTGCCTCCAGGCAATTAGAAAGCGCATCTGATTGCTTGTTATCCGATGCAGACCACTGATTCGGAGGCAGTGGAGGGTGGTGTGGAAGGTGGTGTGGAAGGTGGTGTGGAAGGTGGTGTGGAGGGTGGTGTGGAAGGTGGTGTGGAGGGTGGTGTGGAGCGTGGTGTGGAGGGTGGTGTGGAGGGTGGTGTGGAGGGTGGTGTGGAGGGTGGTGTGGAGGGTGGTGTGGAGGGTGGTGTGGAGGGTGGTGTGGAAGGTGGTGTGGAGGGTGGTGTGGAGGGTGGTGTGGAGGGTGGTGTGGAGGGTGGTGTGGAGGGTGAAGGGAAATGTTTCAAAAAGGGTTTTAGAGGGAGTGTTTATTTTACGATGCGGGAATTATCTGACAAACATTCTATTGGTTGGAGTAGTCCGATGTCTGAAGTTTTTATTGCCCAGAAACAAAACCTTTCGCGTATTTCAAAACTATTCACGTGCTTCCTTGTGGTAGGAACGTCTGTTGCTTCGCAGAAGGTGTTTGTGGGAGCTTGTGCGTGTATCGAATCAGGCGGGAAAATGCTGTCGCATGTGTGTGATAAATCTGGCAGTGTTTGTGTGGTGTCTGGAGTGGTGTGACTGAACAATGACGGCAAAGCACCTCGATGTCGTAAAGCATAAAAGAGCTTGTCATATTGGCGTGAAATATACTAAATCACTAATGACGATAATAAAATATTTAATAAATTAAAATGGTTCAAAATGGAATAAATAATGAATTGAATTAATTGAAATAAACATTAAATATAAACAAAATGATGGGAATATTAATAATAACACAAGAGATAACTATAAATCAGAGGCAAGCGCCGTCACCCTGAGATAACATTCAGATACAATCTACGCAAGCTGCCTCTTATTGCTTATGAAATGTTTAAAGATTCATTTTGCCACTATTGTTATTATTATATTATTCTTTGACTAGTATTTTATATTTGAATAATTTTAAAAATCATTTTCGAAGTTTAAAAAAGTGAAATGAGTGATTTGAAACGAGTGATTTGAAAGGAGTGACAACCATTAAGTGATCCATTTTCCCTTTCCAATTTTTACTTCTACGTTTCTACATTCAGCCATTCGTCAACGTCATATACGAATTTCAAAACTACTCTTCCGCATTTGTACATAAATGCATAAATAAAAGATATTTTTCGCTGATTTTGAAACTTGTCAACACCAGAAACATTTTCTAGAAATCTTTTATTAACTCTCCCGAGATAGGATATAATTTTCTTTCCTTGATAATGTTACCCTCACATCAATTCCGCTAAAACAAATACCTTCTTCTTAATAAAGCTTCTTGCCACTCTTTTTCTGCCTCTGTATGCCTCTATCCGCCTCCCTCTAACCTCCTCCTCTTCCCTGTTTATGACCCTCCCTTCTCCCTTCTATTGCTTCTTTGTCGTTAGTCACTTTTATAGTCTGCCTCTTTGAATACTTATCCAGTTATCTGCAATCAATATGATTCTTTATCGATGCCACCAAGTTCTCCTTCCTGATGGATTCGCTTGCACTCCTTCCCACGCTTGCACTCCTCCCTCCTCATCCCTCCCACTCATCCCTCTCACTCATCCCTCCCACTCATCTCTCTCACTCATCCCTTCCACTCATCCCTTCCACTCATAATTCCCACTCATCCCTCCCACTCATCTCTCCCACTCATCCCTCCCACTCATCCCTCCCACTCATCCCTCCCACTCACCCTCCTACGCCTCCTCATCCCTCCCACTCATCCCTCCCACTCATCCCTCTCACTCATCCCTCCCACTCATCTCTCCCACTCATCCCTCCCACTCACCCCTCCCACTCACCCTCTTATGCCTCCTCATCCCTCCCACTCATCCCTCCCACTCATCCCTCCCACTCATCCCTCCCACTCACCCTCTTACGCCTCCTCATCCCTCCCACTCATCCCTCCCACTTATCCCTCTCACTCATCCCTCCCACTCATCCCTCCCACTCATCCCTCCCACTCATCCCTCCCACTCATCCCTCCCACTCATCCCTCCCACTCACCCCTCCCACTCACCCTCTTACGCCTCTTCATCCCTCCCACTCATCCCTCCCAATCATCCCTCCCACTCATACCTCCCACTCATACCTCCCACTCATACCTCCCACTCATCCCTCCCACTCATCCCTCCCACTCATTCCTCCCACTCATCCCTCCCACTCATCCCTCCCACTCATCCCTCCCAATCATCCCTCCCACTCATCCCTCCCACTCATCCCTCCCACTCATCCCTTCCACTCATCCCTCCCACTCATCCCTCCCACTCATCCCTTCCACTCATCCCTCCCACTCATCCCTCCCACTCATCCATCCCACTCATACCTCCCACTCATCCCTCCCACTCATCCATCCATCCTTAGCCACTGATTCATTCTTCGACCACTAATCCATTCAGGCCCCATTCATTCGTTCACAATAGATCAACCATCCAAACCCCCTTCCCCTGATCCATCTTTCTCTTGGTCTCCATCAACTCTCCACCTTCCCATCACTCCTTTCTTTTCTTTTCATTCCATCATTTCCACTCGAACGATAAACTTTTTTCCATCTCTCCTTTTCTCACCTTCTCCCTATCTCTCCTCTTTTAACCTTCCTCCTATCTCTCCTCTTCTCCCCTTTTCCCTATCTCTCTTCTTCTCACCTTCCCCCTACCACTCCACCATTCAACTCCTGCACTCTCACTTCCCGTTTACTTCCTGCCTCAGACACCGACCAACCGACCAATGCACAATCGTAAATACTTCATTAAGGTCGCCAAGAACTGGGTCTGGTGCAGTCTCGACCAGTCTCTGCCGTTATTTGTGTCTTTTAATCAACGTCCCGCAGCCTGTTTCCGACTTTCAATGCAAACAACCACAAAGATTTTCACAATTTATTATTCTTTCGTTTTATTTTCATTTATTTCACTAAAATATTTCATTTTATCAACTTTCATATCGTTAAAAAATAAATCTAAAGTTTCAGATAAAAATTAAGGAGTAATAATTGTCAATCACACACTTCCATAGAAGATTCCATTGACTCATCTCGACCTCTCATCTCGCACTCCTCGGTTTCATAAATTGGTGAGTCAATTCCAAGTTTCGAAGTTCTTTTGCTATCAAGTTTAAAATCGGAATCTTCCTCCAGCCTTAAGAAGTAGTTTCATCAAGTTTGGAAAAGAATAATTTAATTTGTACCTCATTTTTTTTCTGAAATTCCGCTCTATAAATTGCATTAACTTGTATATTGTTCAACTCTTCTAAAGCTCTTTCAGCTTTTGGTTTCTTTGAATTTATTTATTCATATTTTTCACATTAAACGATACAACTCCTTTTTAACTTTGTTTTTGTGGCGTTCAACTAAAATTAAAAGCTTTTATGTTGCACAAATATCTCGCAATTTTATTTCACTACTTCACTTGATCGCCACTCTTCTCATTCCCCCACCTTCGCCAACTTCCCTTCTTCCACATCGCCTCCAACTCCCCTTCACCTCCTGCGACTTTTCTTCACAAAGGCGTCAAACGCCTCGCTAACGAGCAGTTTAATAATTATACATTATGCATAATAATAATAATAATAATAATAATAATAATAATAATAATAATAATAATAATAATAATAATAATAATAATAATAATAATAATAATAATAATAATAATAATCATAATCATCATCATCATCATCATCATCATCTTCATAATGATGGCGAACATTATTATTGTGGCGAACAACCCGAACGGGTTTCAGACCACTTTGAGGGCATTCCTTCACTAAACTTACATTGCGAAGATTGAAACGACTATGATGGAGTTATCGATGCTGTAATTAGTAATGATTGATGAAGAGGATGAGAATGATGATGATGAGGAGGATGAAGATGATGATGAGAATGATGATGAAGATGAGGAGGATGATGATGATGAGGAGGATGATGAGGATGATGAGGATGATGATGATGAAGACGAAGATAGGGATGAGGCATGGGGGCCTCTTAGCATAGTCTGATCAGTCGTAATCAGTGGTCCTAACGACGGGCGGAGAATTGATTGGTGGCATGCCGGGGTGCTTGCCTGCTATATTGGTTATTTAATGAGGTTTCGTTGGGTGGTTGGGTGGTTGCATGATGGATGGAAGGTTGATTGGGTGAATGGAGGAACGGCTGGATGGATGGTTGGTTGTTTGGATTATATATTGAGGGTTAATTGGATGGGTGAGAGGATGGATAAGTTTTTTATTAGATTATTTATTTCTAATAAATAGTTTTAAGTTTTTATTTTTATTTGTGTTCATGTTTCTTCCAACTGTTGATTGGTAGAAGCCTCCAGTTGCACACTTATAAAGCGTTAAACGGTTCCGCGCAAGTTACTTTACTCCGTGTCTGTCTGAGACACATTTCCTTGCGGAAATGCAAATGGAAGACATCGCTTCACATTCCATAACTTGCCTCACCAACACGTTCTACTCTCAAAAGCTTTGCTGGCATTGCTCGAAATATCAAAGTTTGATCGCCAAAAAAGGTCTTCTAAGAGCATAACCAGCGTGGTCTTGAGGCGGGTTTGCGCCACGTGAGTAAAATTCATCCCATCATTATCATCCCTGCAATCACTACAACCAGCACCATCATTATCATCACCACAACCAGCACCATCATTACCATCACCACCCCATGACCCCTCCAATCACCTCTTAGCCTCCTTTTCTTCTGAGAGCATCTTGTTCTTGAAGACGCCCTTGTGAGGTGCAAGGGTGGTCGCCAGGCGCTCTGTGCTGGCTGTGAAGCCTGTGCTTGTGGTAATGATGACGATGATAATAATAATGATGATGATGATGATGATGATGATGCGATGCATTTAGTAAATTTGTAAGTGGTTGGGGCACTTTCAGAAATGGTTCTTTTCATAAAGGATTGCTGTCATGGCGATGAAGTTTAAAGTGGACCAATACAAATTCGGTTGGAGGCGATAAATTATTATTTGAACATTTTTATAAATTGAAAAACGCATTGTGTAGCAAATTTTTAACCTATGAGACATTTGTATCATGCAGAATGTGCTGCGAAAAATGAGCGAAAAAATGGACATTCATTAAATGAAAAATTTTCTCGCATAAAAAAGTTTTCAAAGTTTTTGAAGAAATGTTTTTTGATTATTGGAAATGAAGATTTGAGTGCATCAATTGGGCAAACAAGTCCTGCAACGAAATCTCTGAGATTTACAGGCATCATCATTTGTGCTTGCTTGCTTTTCTATTCGCCTCATTTCTTTTTGCTTTTAAACTCAATAAAAGCCAAGAAAAAATTAAATATTCCATAATTTTCAATATAAGTCATAAAAATTAATCGAGGCCTACATTTTCTTACATAGTCTCAAATGTTGTGAATAAGACTAATTTTCAAAGAAAGCTTTAAAACATTAAAGTTGTTCCAGTTCTTACCTGCATGGATCCGAAGGAAGAATACTTCGAAGGAGGGTGCCTCACAAGCATTGCAAAATTTTTGGTTGTGATCAAAGGCGCTACAAAATTAAAAACATTTTCAGTTAACTTTTTTTCCTATTTGAACTTTTGAAACAATCACTCCTCGGTATCACTTGTTCAGATTTATCTTACAGAAAACTTCAAAAATTTCGGCTTTAAAAGAAAAATTATTAGATGAAATTCACTGAAATCGTACATCAAATCTCAGCCTGTGACATCTTATCAGAAGACATATAAATTTGAATAAACTCGTAAGCTAAACGATACATCAAATCACGAATTGTTTTTTAACAATTCACTTTTATGAAAATTTTATACGAGAAAACTACAGGCATGTGAATTTCAACAAAACATTTATAAATATTTCCTTACTTTTTTGATTGTTTTATATATAACAAATTATCAAAAATGAAAAAATGACGCGTTGAGTAGAAATTATGTCTAACAGTGGGGAGCCACAACACCGTCACTCTTACTGTCAGAGTTTCACCTCTACACTTACTGCCAGGTAACACAAAAACTATACATAAACACAAAAACAACACACGCAAACATACACAAACATACACACACACAAACAAATACACGCAAACATACACACACACATACATACACACACAATTACCTATATTCTTAACGCTCGTGAGAGGAATGTTTTGAGAGTTTCTGTTCAGCAACTTGCTGGGTCGAAACGTTTTGTCCGTAGACTTCATCTAGCCCCTTGAGGAGTGAGTGAAGGAAATAAATTAACTAATTGAAAGACTAAAAATGGATTAATGGGTAAATGTATATATAAACGGGTGGATCACTGAGTGATGGATGAATGATGGGTTGAAATCAAAAAGTTGGCAGGTTGCAGATGAAAGATCGACGTCTGCTCGCTCAGTGCGGGAAGGAAGAGTGCAGGAGGACCAGCAAAGGACCAAGATGACGAGGCCAACCTCATCCGCAACACTCGATGAATGAACAAGGAATGCCACAATAATCTGAGTAATGATTTGGGCCGTTTTTAATCAAGAGTTTCAGTGTTAATCATCCTCCTAGCAACTCACTGCACCCCCAACACCCACCAAGGTTGGTGCTCATTCATGCAAACACGCAGATCTTTCACTAGGTTGCATTTGAATCTCGTCTAAAAGAATTTCTCATTAGCCCTCTAGTGCACTCTTTCATGGCCTTGCACTCGAAATTAGTCTTTAATTTGTGGCTTGTTTGCCGTCGATGGCCTGTAACGCGCAAGTTTAAATGAGATGTCGGTGATCTCGAAGATGTGCAGTTCTCATTTAGGAGTTCCAGGTGTTCGCTTCGCCAAAAGTGCATGCGTGGAATATCACCGGTGCCATTTTGTATGTTTCAATTAAATGCAAATGCCATTTTGTATGTTTCAATTATGTGCAAATGCCATTTCAATAAATTATTAAGTTCTGTTGAAAACAGTGCTGTACACGAGGGGAGTGAGGGACTAGACAGCCCACTTTTTTGATGTTTGTAAAAGCAAATAATTCAAAGTGGCAAAACTTAACTTCGAGGACGCGGTAACGGTGATTGCAGAGTGATTGATGCCTCCAGTCGATTTGAAGTTTGCAACAAGTACGGGTCATGAGGGAGTGAAAATATCAGTTAGTGAATTCCTGCTCAAACTTTTGAGTGTTTTTAACGATTTGTATGAAAATTTACATTTGTTTTTTTACTTATAAATGGCCATTGAAGAATTAATTTCAACTACAGAATATCGATGCAATTAAAGTTAATTTTAGATTAATTCTATAACTATAAAAATATAACAAAAGGTTTTTTTAATATTAAAAACGTTAAAATAGTACTTTTACATATTTTTTTATTTTGAAAGTAATTTTGAAATACTGAAAGAATATAAAAGAATGTTTGTTATGATCGTTTTGAAGGCTGCAGAAACAAAAAGACGAGATCCTGGCAAAACAAACGACCCAGCCTCTGCCTTTGACCCATGGAATTAGCTATGCTTGGATGAGAAGGGGGCGGAGGAATGGAAAAAGTAAGGATGGATGGATGGATGGATGGATGGATGGATGGATGGATGGATGGATGGATGGATGGATGGATAGATGGATGGATGGATGGATGGATGGATGGATGGATGGATGGATGGATGGATGGATGGATGGATGGATGGATGGATGGATGGATGGATGGATGGATGGATGGATGGATGGATGGATGGATGGATGGATGGATGGATGGATGGATGGATGGATGGATAGATGGATAGATGGATAGATGGATGGATGGATGGATGGATGGATGGATGGATGGATGGATGGATGGATGGATGGATGGATGGATGGATGGATGGATGGATGAGCTGGAGAAAGTATGAAGAGATGAGTGGTTAAGTATCCGAAAGAATAAAAGAGAGGGATAGAGAGAAAAAACTGGAGATGGATGAAAACAAGATTAATTAAATGAAAAAGGAGCAGGCGTTCAGATGAATAAATGGATGGATGTCTTTGCATTAGGACGGGGTTGTTGATAGTTGCAGGAGTGAAAATGGAGGCGATAGAAGGAAGATGAAAGTGAAGATAGATGTATGAAGAAAAAGAGAGGGTAAAAAAGAGATCGATTGAGAAATATAAAAGAAATAAAATCAAGAAAATGTTTGCAATTAAGGTCAGCAAAAGAAAGTTAACCTCAATTTAAGACGCTTGTGTTCGCATGCACTACTTGTCTTGGCACCTCCCCTATCACCCTCCCTGTTCCATCCTTCTTCCTCTTCTTCCCTTCTTCCTTCTCTCCTTTCTCCTTTCTCCTTTCTTTTTCTTACTCCTCTTATCACCCTTCTCCTTCACCCTTCTTCCTCCTTCTTCCTCCTTCTCCCTCATTCTCCTTCCCCCTCTTTCTTCTCTTCTTCCTCCTTCTCATCTTTTTTTCTTCCTAATTAGTTTCCCCACCTATTATTTTCAAACTCGTGTTTCCTAATAAGTTCACTGACTCGAGCACTCCATGCCACTCGCACCGCAAACTCTAAAGTTTCTCGTTAGCGCTTGTTTTGCTGAGAGAAAAACAACGGCACGAGAAGAAAAATGCAAGCTGTGCAATTTAAGGAATGCGCCAATCAAAGGGCGCTTCGTCGAGGAACATTGCGTCTGCTTCCTCTTTGAGTTTGCTACGCCAAATGAAAAAAATATTTTTTTAAAAGATGTGTGTATGTGTGTGTGTGTGTGTGTGTGTGTGTGTGTGTGTGTGTGTGTGTGTGTGTGTGTGTGTGTGTGTGTGTGTGTGTGTGTGTGTGTGTGTGTGTGTGTGTGTGTGTGTGTGTGTGTGTGTGTGTGTGTGTGTGTGTGTGTGTGTGTGTGTGTGTGTGTGTGTGTGTGTGTGTGTGTGTGTGTGTGTGTGTGTGTGTGTGTGTGTGTGTGTGTGTGTGTGTGTGTGTGTGTGTGAGTGTGTGAGTGTGTGTGTTTGCTAGTTTTAGAGAATAAACTATCTTGAATTTTCTTCAAGTTTTTGGTGATTGTGTCTTATTGAGATAACATTTCGTAGTGGTAAATATAATGCAAGTCAGGGGCAGTAAATTTCAAGTAAGTGAACTCTTCTAAGATAGCATCATCAACATCATTAATAACTAAAGAAGAGAATTCAAATGTTCAAGTCTTTCCGTTCGAATTGACTTCAGAAGCTGCTCACTAAATAATTTAAAAGACATACAACTTCTTCTCTGATCGCTTACAAATGATAATCAAACCCGATATAAGCGTCTTTAAAAGTGTAAACTTTTCCTTTCAAATAATCAAATAAATTGAAATCTTTGAGAGTGAAGAAATTCGCACGCAAACAAACAAAAGCAGGCGAGGATGCTGGCGGAGACACACGTTGTAAATCAGAATGATTGCAAAATGCAATTAGCCTTCTAAAGCTGAATAATTCAGTGGATTCCATACGAATACGAATCATCAATCTTGAGATTTCATAAATTTAGTTTCAACTGGACCAGAGTCTTTTATGAATTCAAAGTTTTCAAAAGATCGGAACAAGAAACTTGTGCAGTCATTGGGGAGCTTTTAAGTACTTTCTGTCCAGGAAAAATCCTTTGAATTGCCTTTGCAAGGGTGGAAAGTTGAATTGGAAACGCGAGTTCAAGACAACAATTGAAGCGCACTACTTCCTTTGAAGCATGACAACCTCTGCTCTGGCGTGGTGAGGCCTCTACTCATCTCTCCAAACAGTCCATAATTCCACATCGAGGCGACTCTAGCGTCGATTCGACAAGCACATCGTCATACGATGAGACTCTTGAAAACGTCTCGATGGGGATGGAACGAGGGAGTGTGAGGGCTATCAGAGAGGGATGTAATTGAGCGAAGGGAGTGGTGCAGGGTGCATCAGAGAGGGGATATCGTTGACTCAAAGTTTGTTTGAGCTACGTGCTGTTTTTATTTGCTTTGAAAAATTGTAATTCAATCGATTAAAGGCCTTCAAGAGATGTGCGCCACGGAGATGAAAGCGAATAATTTCGTTTCTTAATTAAATTATATCGAATAAACTAATCGAAGAATAATTGCCAAAGAACTCAAATGGAATGTGTTTAAATAATTTGTGGAACAGCTTTATTATTTGTATTTAAATGGCTCGAAAGCATCAAACCTTTCAAGCAAGAGGCATTTGAGGCGACAACCCAAGACGAACTTTCTAGATTAAAACTTCACAACTTTATAACTTAAAAACCTTTACAACTTTTACAACTTTACAAATATTACTATTTTTTCAATAAACTACAACTTTTACAACTTGTTTGCATAAACTTTTCTTGCTGTTTAAATTCTTTTATTAGAGTTTACACTACCCAAACCCAATAAAGGAAGTGTCTCAAATAAATTGGAAGAAGAAAGTTATTATCCTGCATTAAATGCTATCAAACTTTAAAAACACAACTTGCATTATTTCTTGCTTGGTTTAACTCATAAAATGAAAATAATTCAAATCAGCTCAGACGGTAGCCTCTCAGCAAGACGCCAGCATTCCAAAACAACTTTATCACGAACAAAAACTACATAACTGAAAAAGAACTGAAAAGCCTGATTCTATTTCTTCCCGCGGAGATTGATAGAAGACAAGTGGATGCTTGGAGAAAGAAGGCAGGGCTTTTAAGGTGCGTTATATAGCTGAGGAGTTTATGCCTTCTTGAACTAACGCCTTTCTGTGCACGACCAAACATTTAAACGCATGACATTTTGTACTAATTTGAGAAACATTCTCAAACCAACAATATGATATTCAACTTTGCTGTTTATTTCGAACTTTAGCTGCATGGAAAGGCATGAAGTGTTCTTGAATTCTCTACCAAAGCCCTGGAATCACGCCCCATTGCTTCACCACATCCATCTCAACAACCCCCTTCCCCGATCAGCTAAAGATAACAAGAACTATCTTCAAGTGGCGTAGAACCAAACGAGTTCAAAGACTTTTTGATTACACTTCAAACAAGGCTTCTCTTATGCAGGCTTCAAGACCTCGTCATCAAAGAAAGAAAGCGTCTTGTGTGCATGCATGATGGAGTGATGTCTGTTCAGGAGCCGTCCTCGTTAAAGCGACACTCTCGCGTGTGACTTGTCTTTTGAATTACTTCGAGTTCGCAGTTTGATGGTCGATGGGCGATAATGAAGAAAGGACTGATGGCTTCTTGGGAGACATATATCCCATGTAAATGCACTTTCGATTAGCTCGAACCATACCAGTGCCTGTCCGCTATTTTTGACATTTGACACTTTTGTGTTTAATTTAATGAAAATTGAAAATAAATAAACTCATAAGCCAATTCAATAGACAGAAGTTTACAATTAGTTGAGGAACACAATCACGAAGTAATTAGTTGCATCATTTTTTTGTTGACATGCTTGCTCACTAGCAGACGAGTGAAGTGCTTTTGGGCAGCAGTGAAATGTTTCTGGAGGTCGTCTTCGCTTGAGAGCATCTCGTCCTCCAAGTCTCCCTGACACGCCATCTAGTGAGAAGAAGATAATATGTGGGTAAAGTGGTGATTTTAAAGTTTCTATGCAGCTTAGTTTTTGATACTTATTTATAATTTTTTAAAGACTAAATGAGAAGTCTAGCGAACTCACAGCCAATGACTGCAGAGCAAAAAACAAGTCCAAGGTTATGTAATTCCTTAATGGAAGAGCTACAGTGGAACTTGCCTTCTTGCCACCACCTGTACCACCCTTAAAAACACCCCTACCGCTACCACCAACCACAACTTCATCTCCAACCCCTCCTTCCTCCTCTTCCTCATCCGCATGGGACTTGACGGCTTCGAGGCCTGTCTCACACACGCGCCACACGCAGAAGCCCTCCAGGTACTCCTCGTCCACGTCCCACGTGTACTTCTCGAGCAGTCTGCTGTGCTGGCTAGAGGTCCTTTGAGGCGTCGGCTGGTCAGTGGGTAGTGATGGTGATGATGACGAAAGGCTGTGGTTTTTTAGTTTAAAAAAATATTTTTGTAAATAATAATAATAATAACAAAATATTATTATATGAAAGTATGGATATTAAAAACAACAAAATATTATAATAATAATAGTAATAATAATAATAATAACAAAATATTATTATATGAAAGTATGGATATTAAAAACAACAAAATATTATAATAATAATAGTAATAATAATAATGGTAATAATAATACAAATAAATTAATAATAGTAATAAAAAGAGAGTGACAACTTCCAAATAGAGGAGCAGCAGGAGCATGTTGACTTCACAGTGGCGTAGCATGTCTTTGCATGTCCTCTCCAGTCTGGGGGTGATGATGATGATGATGGTGATTTTTCATGACCGTGGTGGTGATGATAATGATGAGATTAGATGATGATGATGATGATTACTCATGTGGATCGTGGTGGCTGGCGGTCTGCTTGGCGAGGTTGAAGATGTTAGTGTAGGTAGTCAGTGCATCATCATAATCGCCTACAAGTGGTGATGATGATGATGGGCATGATGATGATGCTGATGATGATAAAGATTTTGATGATTGAATCGACAAAAGAAGAAGGAAGCACTGACCACACTGCAACTGGACACTGGCCAGCAACTCCATGGCATGCAGGCACTCATTGGGATTCTGTGGACCAGAAGTAGGTTCTATAGAGAACACACAAATCATCAACATTGCAAAACAATGTGGTTTATCACTCTTGCACAGTCAAGCCATTTAATGTCATTTAACTTTACCGCGCTGCAAGATTACAAGTCTTTACATTTTGGAGGAGACTGATGGCTCTTTGGTAATGCTGTGCTGACTCAGAAGTCTTGCCAAAGTGCTGGGGAGTTAGTGTGGGTTGTTCTATCAAGATCTATTATCGTCATCATCCTCCCAATTATCATCATCATCGCAATCACCTCAAGATGGTTTCCCAGCTCAATGCAGAGCTGTGAGGCGACAAGGAACTGAGCGTTTTCATTGTTCACCTGTGAGTCAACATGCCACCATTGAGCACCCCTTCCCCTCAACCATTTGCCTCCCTCTCCCCACTTATGCTCACACACACCCTGATGGCATGGCCGTAGCAGTTGATGGCAGAGTGGAGATCCTCCAGGAAAGATACACAGTGTGTGGTGTGGAAGAAGTGGTGTGCCTTGATGAACGAGCGAGCAGCCTCCGTCAGCGCCGTTGCCTCTGCTGTCCAGTTGCCCAGAGACTGTTCACACCTGCGTGGGCGTTTGCAGAAATAAACTATTTCACTGCAAAAAAGTAAAAAACTTGTTGTTTTAAAGAATTGAAACAAAAGTATTTGAAGGAATATATTAGATGACCTGGCCTGTGCAAGGAAGCACATGCCTGCGTAATGTGGACTGTCTTCTGCCTTCTGCTGACGAGCCAAACTCTCTGAAGTAATTGCTCAAAATTAAGAAACTTAAAGCTATAGCTGTGAATGAATCTTGCATACCAGTCTTACTCACCATATTGCTCACTGCCTTCAGCTAAATTTGGTTTTTTCAAAAATTTCCTGAAAAATAGTAAAATATTCTGGATAGAATCACAATCAAGATAGTAAA
Source organism: Piscicola geometra (assembly GCA_943735955.1). Classification (NCBI taxonomy): domain Eukaryota; kingdom Metazoa; phylum Annelida; class Clitellata; order Hirudinida; family Piscicolidae; genus Piscicola; species Piscicola geometra. The sequence continues at coordinate 4,545,015 of OX030959.1, read as the reverse complement.
AAACCATTACTTCTTCAACTTGTTGGTTATGTTCTTGTATTGGTCTATCACGTCAAGCTCTTTTTCCTTCTCCATTTATTATCAAATTGAATTAGCAAGACATACACCTGATATTTAGCAGATAAATATTGTATTATTCTGGCTCAAAATGTTGCACTGCCATTAAAATAAAAACGAAGTTAGCGTATGAAATAGTTTCCTAATTTATTTATTTGTTTTTATTTATTATTGTCATTAAGTTAAAGGCTTTAACGAAGGCTTATTGAGTTCGCTAGGATTTTAATAGCTTAATTCACTTTTAAATATTGTTTAAAGGTCTTTGCATTACTTGTAATCAATGAAAAAAGATTAAATCGTGTAAATGCAAAATGACCCATGCGTTTAGCACAAAGGTTGATCAGCAGAGCCACCAAGGATGGGATTTTTATTCTAAAAGCAGTCGTATTCTCAAGTCTGATGGCCCTGAAAGAACCAAGTAAGAAATATCACAATTCCATTTTAATTCATTTTACTATTTTTAAATGTTGTTAAAAATTTCAAAAATTTGTTTTTTGGTTTTTCAGTTTTGAAGATCAACTTTCCCTGCCAAATCTGCCTGAGATGGTGTTTGCTGAGAATTTGCTCAGTGTGAGAAACTCTGTCAGCAAGCACGCCATTGAGTTCAACGCCCTTGATGCTCTCAAGCTGGTCGACAGTGAGCACGAGTCAGTGCATGTTGCCAACTCCCAACTGTGGAAGGAGGCCAGGTTTGCTCTTGTGATGCACTTTCTATGCATACAAAAAAGTTGTAAAAGTAGTGGTAGTAGAAGCAGTAGTGTGACTATCTACGACACACCAAGGTCAAATTGCGAGCACATCAACAACAAAGTGCACTCGTACGACTGGACCTTCAGCACCGAGTACAGTGGCACTCTCAAGGGTGACTTCAAGGTTTGCTCGCTTGTCTGAGCATGCTCTTGCATTCAACTGCCAAACTTTTAAACTATAATGCATCACCAATCAACTGCACCATCACTACTACCACTACCAACTACACCACCACCACCACACTGACCACACCAGATTGAGAGCACAGAGGAGGAGATCGACATGGAGTCACTGAAAAGACAGGAGGCGATCATCTTCTACACAGACCTCCTTCTCTACGAAGACGAACTTCACGACTGTGGATGCTCTCTCCTCAACGTCAAAATCGTCAGTTCACCCTCTCTCTACTGTACTAAGCCTCAACATCATCACCTATATCACCCTCTTTAAATCCGTTATCAATGCCTTTCAGAGCACTGCAGTCGTTCCTATTTGAATGTGTTTAATTATTAATTACTTGATATTATTCCATCTCTCTTTTCTTCCACAAACCCACTTCCACAACCATGCCTACTGCCATTCAACTAACCACCTGCACAACCCTTCCACCACAACAACCTCCTCCTCCACAGAGGGTGATGCCTTCGTTGATCTTCATCCTGCAGAGGTTCTACTTGAGGGTCGATGACGTCTTGGTCAGAGTGAACGAAACCAGATTCTTCCACAAGGTTCCCGTTGTTAGAATCTCGTCGTTTTGACATCCTTCATTTTCTGACTCCGCTTACTTACCTGTTTCGTCTGCATGCAGTTTGGCACTGACTACTTCTTGAAGGAGTTCATCAGGAAGCAATGCAATTACCCCTCTCTGAGTGGTGTGAGTGATTCCCAATAACTTTCACTTACGCCATTGTTTGCATTATTATAAATTATTTTCTAATTATTATTTATTTCCACGTTTAATTCTTCAACTAGACACCTTTTCTTGCCTTTTCTCATTCATGGTTCACCAACCCACTGCAGCTTCCCCCATCCACCATTCTTGACCCCAATCTCGTAGCTGGCCATCTGAACACCATTTTCAGAAAGATGGAAAAAATCACCATGCTTTCCTCCTCTCCAAATCACGCCTTGTAAATGTTTTAGTAGTGTTTAGTTGTTTTTATTTATTATAAAAAGAAAACATTTCTGAAAGAACATTTTATTAAACTGAAAATAAAGTTTCTGTGCTGCAAAGGTTTGAAATGGTTTATTGACCTGTATAACACATTAGGAAACATATGCATGCTTTGTGAATCTGGAATTATTTATTATTTCAAATGGTTAATAAACAATCGCCTCATCAATTACAAATTATATCATTCCTCTTTTATTAAGTTATATTTCAAATATAAATGAATAAATAAAAGGCCATCGAAATATTCCCATGGAACAAATAGGCGAGGAACATTTTCTTCAGGTGTTGTGGTTGAAAACAAATAATGCGCAGTCACATTTTGGTTGTTTCAAATGGTTATACAAGGTGTGCAATGGTGAATCAGATGCCCTCGAGTCCTACCAGTTAAACTTCTCTCTGGAAACAACCTTATCTACTTCCATAAATGCTTCAGGACCATTAGATTAATATTAACAAAAAACTTGATCGAATGAGCATTTGCCATTGAACCCTAGTGTCCAGGTGTTTTCTTGAAGAGACTCAAAAGACATGAGCGACTCAGCCACTCCATCTAAGAATTTCGAAAAGACATTCGTCTAAACACTGATTAGAGAAAACTGCGATATTTGACACAAAACGATGCTGAGAAATATGAAGTGCTGCTAAAAATTGTGGAGTTAAAACAAAATATAGGATTTGAAAATTTAAATCCAGACCATTTAGGTGCTCGATAGACCTTTGACCATTCAAAACTGAAGCACACTCAGGGTATCACAAACATTCTTTCATTTCTTTCTTGAAAATCTTTCTTGGCATCTTTTAAAATTCTTCACCAACCCCACCATTCCACAAAATGCTCTCAGCACCGACTCATTCAGCTGTCTTGTACTGAGGCACCATGACCCCATCGATGCTCAGAATGCTCTTCCCGTCCTTCATCACCAGCAGATCGGCCTTTTGAATGCGCTCCCCGCTCAGTTCTATCGAAAAGTTCACAACGAAACCCAGCGAGTCATCTTCTCGTATCTGCGGTGAAAGAAAAGTTTGAGGCGTTGAAGTCAACTTATTGCGTTGATCAACTCGAATGAAAATGTTATCTCTTCAAAACCTTTATAAACTCAACTGACCTCAGTCGGGAGAAGGAAGCCATTGCACCACACTTCTCCGTTGTCCTTTCCGAACATGACAGTGGTCATGCGGCCCTCCAGCTCCCAGTACCACACGTCAGTGTCTTCGGAGCAGCAGGGAGGTCTGCTGTCGCCATCGTTCCTCTTGCTGATTGGAGGGCTGCTCGATGGATTTATGTGGGTGAAGTGGAAGATGATGTCGACGCAGAAGAAGAAATAATGGCAGAATAAAAAACTTAGAAATTCTCCAGCTTAAATTGTTTAAAAAAGTGTTTTTTTAACGAAAGTTTTGTCGATAAGTCTTTGTATTTTTAAAACCACTCATATAAACACATTTAAAATTAATTTCTATAAACTTTTTTCACGAAATCTATAAATATAAATAATTTATTTTTAAAATTAAGAGTGTCCGAAAGTATCGATTTTTGGAAGCGCTTTAAAGTTTCTAATTATTTCTTTCAAAATGTTTTTAAAGATCGATGAATTAGACAAATGAGTGCATTTTTGAGAATTGTAGTTACGTCTTTTCATTTCTGGTCCTTAAAACGTACGCTTCAGTTATTTTGAATGAGCAGGAAATAAAGAATCGATATGCACGTCGCCAAGGAAACGGTGCTTTCATGTGTTTGTCTGTCGAATGTTTTGTACTTTCAGAATTGTTTTGACTAAGTTGGCAATTATCTAATTAATGTATATGATCATATCGTATCACATAATGCAATATAATATAATATTTTATATTATTTTATTATGTATCTTTATGAGATTAGGCATTATATCACTTTTTCTGTCGGCTGCTCTCAGCACTAAAGGAACCACCCGAAGACACCATTTCAGTAATTTTCTTCACTGCTTATGAGCAATGTCATAAATAAGGCCACGTTCCTGAATCAATAAGGCCTCGATGTCGAATCGATCGATGGGAATGTTTGATTCCTAAGTTGGGACTCCATAAATCCTATTTTCTTGATGCGTCACTCTAAACGGGAATAGCATTTATTTTCATTTTGATATCTTTGCCAATCAACGAACGCGATTTTGGTTAGCAGCAGCCATCTTGGCCGCCGCTTTTAACCGTTTATGATTTTGTTGAATAGTTTGCCTTCAGATCCAATAATTTTGTTTTTTTACTTTTCGTAAGGACCTGAAGACATATCTGTTTAACAAATTTATTTAAGAGCGCTCTTGAATTTGAAGAAAGAGCGCTATAGAAATCTATTTGATTGATTGATTGATCGTTTTCTGCGTGCAGAATGAACTCGGCCGAACCCTCATTTTGCATAGGAACATCTACGAAAAAGTGTCATTTACATATTGAAAGTTAAGAAACTTTGAACGTTTCAAAGAAATTTAACTTAATATTTAACTTAGAAATATAAACTTAACTCCAGCAAAACTGAAGTTATCTGGATCTCATCCCGTCGAAACTCTGTTCACACTCCCAAAGATCCAGTTCGCATTTTTCAGAATAAGATAATGCCTTCTGAAAGTGTCAGAAACCTATGAATTTATCTCGACAAAGACCTCACCATGACGACACACATCAACAAGATGAATCAAACCTGCTTTGCTTCTTTACGCAAAATTCGATCCATAAGATGGTTATTGACCAAGGACTCATTGAGAACTTTGGCTTTTGCTTTGGTTCTTATTCGAATTGACTATGGCAATATCATTCTTACTGGGTCGCCAATGACGCAGCTGCAGAAAATTCAGTCTATAATCAACACCACAGCTAGGCTCATAACAGGTGCTAGAAAGTATAATCACATCAGCCCTGTTCTCAAGGAGCTTCACTGGCTTCGTGTTAAAAACAGACTTGAATACAAAAACATCTTGTTAATGCATAAGTGTCTGTCTAATGAGTGTCCAGATTATTTTTTGAGTAACATTGTCATGAGAGCAAGTCTTCCCCAGAGGGAAAGACTCAGGTCTGCTAGGCAAGAGATGTAGTTTCACAGAGCTACAAACTCAAGTATGCAGGTGCAAGAAGCTTTTTTGTTGCAGCGCCGACTCTTTGGAATAGTCTTCCCAATAGACTCAAATCCCCGAGCTCGACCGCGACATTCAGCCGTTCCCTGAAAACTAACTTGTTTGGCAGATCACAATAACCCACAAGTTTACTCTCATTTCTTCCATTCATCAATTTTTTGCTTTCTTATTTTATATTCATTTTATTTATTTACTATTTATTAATGGTTAATAATAATTTTAAAATAATAATAATTATTAATATCATTATTAACTTTTCCATAACTAGGTGGTCTTGAAGCCCGTCCGGATTTACGCCACTATAATCTTACTCGTTCTTGTATTGTATTGTATTGTAAAGAAGAGTACTTGACTTAAAATGCACACTTACATTTTAAAAAAACTTGTTATTACCCAGGTTCTGAGTTTTGGAAGCGTATAATAATTATTTAAAAAATTTGAAACATAAACAAAATATTAGAGAATTTTTAAATTCATAGTTTTTACATTAAATCTTTTAGCTGTTCCATGTTTATAAAAAATTTAGAAACATATATTTTGTAAGCAATCTTTTTCTCTCTAATGCATTGTATTTTAAGACATATATTGCGAGTTTTTAATGTTATCTGTGGTTAAATCTGAATTGATGGCAATTGCATTTGAACATTCTAAAGCTCTTTCCTAATAAATTTTATGTTTTAGAGAGATATTATTTAAAATTCCGAGTTGCTCACCTTTTTTTCTTTTGTTTTCTGATGACTTTTTTCGCTTTCTTGATTTTCACAGCACTCAACAGAACAGACATTTTGGATCAATTTTTCAACTTTATAGTTTAGATTAAAGGATTAATAATGGAAGTATTATAAAACTCAATGTTATGCGAAAGCACTCATGCAAGCTTGAATGCTATTTTTCTTAAATGATGAATTCTCTTGAAGAATCTCTCCTATTTATGAGAGACGCAACTTCATAAGTTGTATATGAGTTTTCTATGAGCTGAAATCAATATCAACACCTCGTTTTATTGGCGTTTGGCATAACGCTCTCAAAGCAGAAACTGTGCTCTTGAATTATCTGTCACAAGACAGGAATAGACTGTTGCTAGGGACAGTTTTAAATAAGGAAGAGGCCTGCAGAGAAGCAATGGAAATTTGGAGCTTCTTGAAGATACTTGAGAAAAAAAATTTACTTACACAATTTTATTCATAACTTTCATCATCTACGCCTATTTTTTTAAATTCGGGTTTTATTATATTTATATATTTTCTGAATCAAATATACCTTTGTTTTAGTCTTTAGATTCACCCGTTGCTATGCAAGCAAACGTGTTTCACTTTCGAACACCTGCAAATGTCTAAGAATGTAAACAGTTGTCTCTTCGATTTGCAAGTGATTATCAAAAAAATAATTTTGTATGAAAACAATTTGTATCACAGCAACAGCAAAAGACCTAGCTTTTCAGCTAATTTCAACTTCTACAATCTTCCTGCATTGAAAGTTTGTATCAGTAACCAAGAGCACGATTATAGAGACAGGCAAGAAAACATTGAAGAAACAAAGTTCGTTTTGAACAAAGGAAAGTCGTTGAAGTTTGTGGACACTTACGAGAATGTCTTAGAGCGGCTGAAGAGGCCTGCCCATCTGAGCCTCTGTCTCGACTCCGACCTCGCGATATCCTTCAAGCGAATATTCGGCTTCAAAAATGTTTATTTCAAAAATGCATCTGAATATCTCACCACGAATGAAGACGTGTTTGTGGTGAGTGAGGTGGACGAAGGGGGCTTTCTAGTATCGTTTCGCAATGAAAAGGTAGGAAGGGTGTCTTACGTGATGAGGTTGTTGTGTTACGGGCCCACACAACAGCCTCATGTGAGTGAGGAAATCGAAGAGAGGAGGTTGAGAGTGGCCAATTCCTCCCTGAAGCTCCTCCAGTCGGGTAATCATGGAGAGGAAGAAAATAAAATCACGAAAGTTAATAAGACACAAAGTCTGAACAGAGAAAGTTTCAATTTTGCAAATGAAAAGGTTAAGGGAAATCTGAAATTGTATTACCAGAAAAAGATAAAAAGTTCCGAACTTTCGTACAATAGTTATTTTAAAGACGAGATTTCTCCTGTGGCGAACGAGCGATTCCGCAATACTGAAAAGAAAAAGCGGAAAGTAAAGAAAAAGAGTTCAGGTTTGTTTCTTGAAAACCAATGTGAAAAGGAATAAATTACTATCATTCAATTCGAGAGGCAAATCACTTAGTAGACATGTTTAAATATTCTTCCACTACTCCTTCTCAATCACAGAAGTATATCCATTTCTGACTGGGATGCTGGTAGAACTGCTGAGTCTGGTGAGGAAAAGCAGTGGTGGTCATGATGACGATGATGACGATGACGATGATGGCGATGAGGAAGATGACGACAACAGTGGTGAGGCTGGAAGGATGGAGGGACCAGTGAACGATTTGAAGAATAAAAGAGAGCGGAGAAGCGAACTGGAAACGTTTGAAGGAGGCAATAGCGAAAGCGATCATTCAGAGGCTGCCAGAAAACAAAATTGGCGAAAAAATAAAACTATTATCGAATCAAGAAAAGCGAGAGGCACGAGAGGAAGTTCTGACGTAATTGGAGGCGGAGTTATGAGGGAGGTGTGGAGGAATGCTAGCACTGGGAAGGTTGTGAGAGAGGAGAGGCCGTTGAGGGGCAACAGTGTTGAGCTTGCAGACGAAGTTATTGGAGAGACAAGTGGTGTCAGAGAGTTGGAAAAGAATGAACGAGCAAAAAGGTCGCTTGAAGTTGATTTGAAAAACGACTCAGATTTGGTGGAGTGGAAGAATGGTTCTCAGGGTGGTGGTGGTGGTGGTGGTGGTGGTGGTAGTGGTGGTGATGGTGGTGGTGGTGGTGGTAGTGGTGGTGATGGTGGTGGTGGTGGTGGCATGAAGAGGGTGGGTAAAAGAGCAGACGAAAAACATGCCAATGCTTGGAACATCATCGGAAAAACTCTACCAATGAGAAAGATGGTCAGTGAGGGGAAGGAGGAGAGGAAGGAGGGAGGTGCTGAGGTGGGGGGAGGTTCTGAGGTGGGTGGAGGCTGCCACAGTCTCAAGAAAGTTCCATCCACCAATGAGTTCCCTGAGGGCAGTGTGAGGGATGAAAAGATGAAAGGAAGGAAGATGATGGAGGAAAGAGATGATGAGGAAGAGAATGATGAAGATGAAGAAGATGAAGAGGATGAGGACGAAGAGGAGGAGGCAAGTGTGAATAGCGCTGATGATGAGGATAGGAAAGGCCTGATCAAGGCACTGCAGGATAATATGGTCGATAGTGTTCAAGACAAGAGGTCTTTAGGTGATGATGAAGATGAAAATGATGGAGGTGATGATAATGATGACGCTGATGAAATCCTGGCTGGCGATGTTCCAGCTTTAAGGTGCATTATAGATAAGTATTCCGATGATGATGGTGATGATGATGGTGGTGTTGGTGATGATGATGATGGTGTTGGTGAGGATACTAGTCCAAAAAGCATTAAAGCTGGTAATGAGGCACTTATTGTAGGCAGTTATACATTTGTTGATGATGAAAAGAAGGGTGAGAAAAAAGAGAAATATAAAGAAGAGAAAGAAGAAGATGAATACGAAGATGACTTTGAAGAGGAGGAGGAAGAGGCAAAAGATATGGAGAGTGACCATGGCGATGATGACGTCATCCACTCCGACTACTCCCTGTCCAACGAGGCCTCTAACGAAAACAATAACAGGCTGTTGAAGAGTGGAGGTACTAGTAGTAGTAGTAGCACTAGAAGTAGTAGTAGTATCAGTACTCCTGATATAAGTACACCTAGTAGTATTGATAGTAGTAGTCGTAGTGGCAACTTCCAGGAAAAGTTTAAGGAAGTCAACAAGGACGGTGTTGGTGGCGTCAGTGGTGGGAAGATGGATGCAGAAGAAGTCAATGCCAAGAAGGAGGAGGATGAGATGGATGATGAAGTGGGATGCATGGATGCAATGGAGGAGACTGCAGCAGGAGGAAGTGGAACGGAGAAATACGTGCTGTTGGAAAACATCTCTCTCTTCGGGAGCACCCTCCTCGACCAAACGCCCTCTGACGACCATCTTGCAAGCCTCCTCAAAGGCGACCTCAACAACACCTTCGACAAGAGCATGTGCGCCTCTGCTCACTTTGGAGACGATGATGTGCTTGCTGGGCGTCGTGGTGGTGATGGTGGTGTTGGTCGTGGCGGTAGTAGTGGTGGTGTTGTTGTTGGTGGTGTTGGTGGTGTTGGTGGTGTTGGTGGTGGTGGAGGTGGTGCTGAGAGTGGCGGGTCCTTAGGTAAGAAGGGTAGAGCTGGTAAGAGTGAAGTAGCTAAGAAGGCAGGACGTAGTGTGAGGGATGGCGAGGAGGTGGACAACCTCACCAAGAACTTGATTGAGCAGATGCACAAACTCAAGCGAAGATCAGCAAGCAGATGCAGTGACAATGCAAGTTCTGCTGTTAGTGGTGGTGATGTGAATAGTGGTAGGGGTGGTGGTGGCGACAGAGGTGGTGATGAAGGCAGTAGTAGTGCACTGGCGCGTGGTGCAGAGGGAGGCAGTGATGGGGATGCCCTTATTGATGGCTTCCTGGAGAGCTGCGACGATGGAAGTGATGGCGTGGTGGCTGATGATGAGGAAGAGTGATGATGATGAGGAGGAGTGATGACGCATCGATGCTTGACCACTCCATCACTGACTGCTGCTTCGTGATTAATTGATGGCCAGAAGTGATGCCTTTCTGCAATATAATTGCTTAAAGGCGAAGTGTTTATGATTTTATGTCTCCGTAAGTTTCCATTTAAGGAAAACTTATAGGGGTTTTGAGTTCTTTTTTTAAATTGTATAGCGTTTCAAAATTGTATTTTAAATAAATGAACAAAATATGATTATTGTTGAAACGAGAGTTTTTGAGTCTAAAAATAATTGAATTATTAATTTTTAAAAAAAGTTTAATTATTTTTTTAACAATTAAAATTAAAACTGAAACCCCATTCTTAGTGTTTGCAAAAAGAAATAAACTAATTCAAGAACAGAGTATTCGATGCGGTCAAAAGGAGCTGAAGACGAAATGGATCACAAATCAGTTCAAAATTTCAGCAACAAAAATTGAGTAAAAAACGTATTTAAAAAAGATAAACTGTAATTCAAAGTATTCAATCCTCCAAAAGTAACTGATTTTTCTGCCATAAATGTAACAGATTTTTCTGCCATAAATGTAACAGATTTTTCTGCCATAAATGTAACAGATTTTTCTGCCATAAATGTAACAGATTTTTCTCCCATAAATGTAACAGATTTTTCTGCCATAAATGAAACAGATTTTTCTGCCATAAATGTAACAGATTGTTCTGCCATAAATGTAACAGATTGTTCTGCCATAAATGTAACAGATTTTTCTGCCATAAATGTAACAGATTTTTCTGCCATAAATGTAACAGATTTTTCTGCCATAAATGAAACAGATTTTTCTGCCATAAATGTAACAGATTGTTCTGCCATAAATGTAACAGATGGTCGTGCCTCTCCTAATCGCATGCACGCACCTGATTGTTTTGGAGAACAACACTGAAGTGGAAGCATAATATTGTTGCAGTGCGGTCAGGAAGGCAGAGTCTCTTATACAGAGTTCTTATTTATTTATTAGAAACTCCATCATATCAATATATCGTTCCATCGCTTGCACGCACAATGCCGCAATCAGCATTGCTGTGCAGAGACTGCTCGAGCATGCCTGACCACTGCTACATCTTCCTTAGGCCAGCTGGCAGGTCTAATTGCGCCTCCACTTTCCATTACGACGCTATCACGTCCATAATGGAAAACCCTCCAGTAACCTCACTCTATGACGCTAGAGATAGATGGAGTGGTGCTGATGATGATAACAATGATAGACAAAGTAGTAGTAGTAGTAGTAGTAGTAGTAGTAGTAGTAGTAGTAGTAGTAGTAGTAGTAGTAGTAGTAGTAGTAGTAGTAGTAGTAGTAGTAGTAGTAGTAGTAGTAGTAGTAGTAGTAGTAGTAGTAGTAGTAGTAGTAGTAGTAGTAGTAGTAGTAGTAGTAGTAGTAGTAGTAGTAGTAGTAGTAGTAGTAGTAGTATATTATTATTAAATATAATATTCTAGTTTAGTTTTAAGCCATCGATCCTTTTATTCCATTTAAATAGCTTTTAGCGAAAGCCTGCAATCTCAAAAGCGGCATTTGTTTGTATTTATCTTGGAAGGGAAATAGGAAGCTTCAGTTTGAGGGTGTATTGTTTATTGTTGTTTTTCTTCAATTATCCACTTATTTCGAGTGCTTTAATACTTTATTTACGAGGAAAAGCATTGTGCCGTCCGCTTCCAAAATAGGCATTCTATTCTCCATTTTCTATTTCTTTCGTTTTCATCGTTTTTAAACATGATTTATTCAAGCATTTTTTCTAATTGATTTTTTTCTTTTTTCTCAAATTTTTATTTTGAAAAGTTGTTAAAATTAAAATAAATAAAGCTATACATTTTTCTAAACCTTAAAATCCTTGAATCTAGCTTTTCTTCTTGAAGAACTTTTTTCTATTTCAATTCTGAGAACGCATCTTAGGAATAAGCACCCACACGGGCATTCGGCAGTGACATGGCATTATTATTCATGGAGGAAGGCTTCAATTGTTCTGATACAATCCCGGAAAGAACAAAAGACTGCAATAAAACAACGCACGGAGGTGAAGAGGGTCGAACGCTCGCAAAAGAATTTGCAACTCGAGCATACATCATGGCAGTCTCCCAAGCTATTCGCGTCCAAGCCCTCGAGGTGGTCTTTCTGGCGATAAGAATTGCAAAAGAATTTAGAAGTTTACAACTTTTCGGAAAAACAATTGGCGCTCGTTTCCAATTTTTTCTTAAGATGCTTTTAATGAAAGAAAAAAATGTGTGTAGAGGCGACACTTGGATGAGCTCTCTTGACCGCTGCAGCCTTTGAAGATCGAATGACATGACAAGGTTGCAGGGGGATTCAACAGCAAAGCTAACTGTAAGCATGGAAATATTATTTTCAATATATATATATATATATAAGTTTAATCAAAGGGAGCAAAGGCGATCTGGAATAATGATTGCCTATGTAGCAGGCATTTGTACAAGGTCGTATGAGTGTACATGCGTGCATGCATCGAATGTGGCGAGATGTCGAATATAAGAGAGGTGTGGAACGCTGTGTGTTTGTTCTTCGTGCTGAGATACGCCCTGGAGCCTGTTGTGTTGCGGAGGCTGCTCTAGTGCTTCAGCTTGAAACTTTTGTTTTCTGATGATAATTCTGCTTCAATCAATCAAACAAATTGACTTATATAGGACTTTTTAAATGAATTAAAGTTTCAACTGTATTTTAATTGTGGAGATAAAAGTCATTGATAAAAGCACGGAGGTCTTTAACTCTACAAGGGTACCATTGGGTTGGGAAACATTTATTAGAGTTTAGAATTTCCACGCAATGCTTCCAAAGTGACAATGATCAAGTTATTTTTGTTAGCACTGCTGCTCCTGCTTGCACGTATGCAAGCGTCAGGCCTGCAGTTCCACTGCGTGAAGGGCTGCCACTGCAACCGCCACCAGTTCCTGGTGGTGTGTTCCAGGGGTGGTTTGAGCCACATTCCCCGTTTCTCGCACCTCACCAGGTCTCTCAACCTCAACGACAACTCCCTGCTCAATCTCAAACTGCACCGTTTCAGCACGGGTCCCTTCGAGCCATGGCAGTTGAGTGAGTTGAGCATCAAACGGAACAATCTGACGAGTGAGTTTTTGAGTCAGAACAACTTCGAGTTGTTTTCGAAGCTGAAAGTGCTCCGTTTGGATGGCAACAACATCACGCACCTTCCTGGAGACCTTTTCAGCAAGAACCCAGAACTCGAAAGACTCTCCCTGGCGAACAACCCTCTCGTCATCTCAGATCCTTCATCTCTGCAAGGCCTCAACTCCCCTTCCATTCTCTACAACCTGAGGTACCTCGACCTCAGTCGCACTCACCTCAACAACCAAAGTCTGCCTGCTTTCTTCTCCAACTTCTCCAGTTTGAACACTCTCCTCCTGCAAGGAACCACAATCCACCACTTCGACAGCGACTTCACTTCCGTTCTCGCTTCCATTTCCAGTCTCCGTCGCATCGATCTCTCCCAAGCAGTCATCCTTGCAGCTGACGACTCTGCATTCGACAATTTCGAGCAGCTTTCAGAGGTTGACTTGTCAGGCACCAGAGTGGAACTGCAAGTCTTCGAGAGCATCATCCACAGCCTGAACAGCACCAGCGTCGAAGTCTTAAATCTTGACCGCATTTTCGTGAGTGACGAGCACAACAACCACATCCCACACAACCTCTTCCACCGCTACCACGCCTCCAGCCTCAATGTCCTCAACCTGGATGGCAACTCCATGGCATTCAGAAACGGAAAACTGCCAGAGAAACTCTTGCACCCTTTGAAACACTTGACTGATTTGTATCTGGACCACTGCAATCTGATTTCGATTCCTTCGAAGGCCTTCCAGAACCTCAACTACCTGCGCAAACTCTCGCTGAAGGGCAACCTCCTCTCATGCACGCAGGGATCCAGTTGTCAGTTCCTGCGGGGGAGTCATATGAAACACCTCAAGTACCTCGACCTCTCCAACAACCGCATGTGCAACCAGAACAGAGACATCCACTTCAGCGAAAAAGTATTCCCTTCCCTGCAGTTCCTCGATCTGAAGTACAACAACCTGGAAGTTATCGGTGTCAACATGCTCAAGTCGCTCACCAGACTTCTGCAACTTGACCTCTCCCACAACGTCCTTCTGCACGAGTTAGAAGCCAACGCCTTTGAACACCTCTCCTTCCTCACCACCCTCAACTTGGAAGGTTCCAAGCATCTTTCCCATCTGAGACAGGGAGTCTTCAATGGACTGACTTCATTGCGGGTGCTGAACCTCAGAGACTCCAGTCTTGTGCACGTCCACCACTCCACCTTCAGCCACCTCTATCAGCTAGAAGAACTCTACCTGAGAAGAAACAGGTTCGGAGAAATAAGGAATTCATTGGAAAACGTCACGATGCGCAAGTCTTCGCTGAAGACTGTAGACCTGGGAGAGAATGAACTGAGCAGTCTGCCGTGGAAACTCTTCTCAAACTCTTTCGATCTGCACACGCTGTACTTGGACGGAAACAAGCTGAGTGACTGCAAGCAGCTCGACCTCCTCTCCTCCCGCCCCGTCCTCGAAACACTCGACTTGTCCAACAACCTCCTCGTTTCGCCCAAGAAGAAATGCTTCGCATCTTTTGCAAACCTAAAGTCGCTAGACTTATCTGGCAATCCTTTCCTATGCAACTGTCCACTCTTTGAGTTTTCCATGTGGCTGCAGTCTACCGACCTCACCGACCACAGCCGCCAAGACTACAACTGCGCTGCTCCCTCTTTTCTCGCAAACAAAAACATATTCTCCTACAACCCGTCCAACTTTGACTGTCCAGAATTCAGAGAAGCCTTCTTGATCGTGTGTTTGTCCTTATGCATCGCCACGCTGGCGTTCCTCGCAGGAGCTTTCTGCTCGTTGTACCTGAACAGCCGAAGTTCCTCCCACCGGCCCTCCGTCTCCCACCACGGCAACCACTCGCTAAACGGTAAGTACACTCCCCTCTCCGAAGACAACGCCTCGAAGCATGCAGCCTCCTCCTCAGAACACATTTCGTGCGACTCAAGCGAACCCCTCATCGACGACGACAACAACTCTCAGCAACAAACTCTCGTTGGTTGCACGTCATGGAAGCTGAACGGAAAACAAAAGATAATGAAAACGAAAAACATTTTTGCGGAAAATGAAAAATCATTTTGGAATTTCGCAAAAAAGGCGGGAAAAAGAAAGCATCTGAGCAGCCTAAAGGCGAACGAAGCGAGTTTGCTGCGACCGCCTGAGAGGGTGGGGGAGGTGAGGGAGAGTGAGTTGACCTTCATTGACGGGGGCGACCTTGGCTTCCGGGTCACTCCTGCCCCCTCGTTCGAGTGCCAGGTGCATGTGGAAGACTCCGTGCTGTGACTAAGTCCCCCTTTGACTCCATCATATTTTTAATAGACCTATACAAAATTGCAGGATTTTTCAAACGAAGAAGTATTTTTATGAAGTTCTTGTTTAAATGTTTCGTATAGAACTTTTATAGTCCACAATTTATAGACGTTCTGACATTCACTGTGCATGCATTCACTGTGCATGACATTCACTGTGCTTAACATTTCATTTGCATCACCAATTGTTTTGTATTCCAACAACTCAGAGCGACTGACTGACGTTTCTTCAACTTTATCGTTCCAATTAGTTCAAAAAATTTAATAAAAGTTAAACACGATTTCTTTTTTGCCTTCAAGAAGTTAAGCATCGCTTCAAAACTTTTCAACATTCAATCAAATCAAAGGCAGGCTAAGGTTTGTGAGCATGATGCATGCATAAGCCCCCTACTTCACCACGCCAGTCCCAGGCGTTTGTTCTGTGGCAGCTTGCCTTCCTGGAGTCTCTTCACCGCCTCAGTGCTGCCCCTCTGCACGCTGGGAAGGGAGGTGCCTCTGACGTTGCAGCACTTGTAGGTCTCTCTGGCATTCTGGAAGCTCCCTTCGCAGATCCTCGTCCTCTCAAACGCCCTCTCCAGCAAGCTCACGTCCCTCTCCTGCAGCCTTCTCTCCTCGATCAGTTTCCTGGCGTATTCTTCGTACATGGAGTTTTCTTGTTGCAGTAGTTGAAGGTCTCCACTGGCGTCTCTTCTTTGTTTTTCGATCTCTTCTTCTTGCGCTTTCCGTTCTTCCTGGGCGGTTAAAAATTCATTGGTTCGCAGATTTTCCGCGTGTTTACGGAAGATTTATCTGTGCAGCAGATACGTAATTGCAATTTAAAAAATTTTACAGTTTCATAGGCCTTGAAACTTTAAACTGAAATCATGTTTTAAACTCCACCATCTGCTTCAGGTGAGCCCTCTTCATCTCAACCGTCTGAGCCATCCTCTCCTTCTTCTCTCTCACCTCTCTCTCCAACTTCTCAGCATCTCTCTTCCTCTCCATCTCGTTAAACTTTTCCTCCTCAGCCTTTTCCCTGACTTGCTTCATATTCAGGTAGTTTGCCTGCAAGTGTGGTGAATTTTTGAGAACTACAAAAGATGTCCAGAACAACCACATCAACTACATGAAGCCTCATTCAAACGACCACATCAACCATATGAAGTCTCATCCACATCAACCTCATCAACCACATCAACCACATCATCCTCATCAACCACATCATCCTCATCAACCACATCAACCACATCATCCTCATCAACCACATCATCCTCATCAACCTCATCAACCACATCAACCACATCATTCTCATCAACCACATCAACCTCATCAACCACATCAACCACATCATCCTCATCAACCACATCATCCTCATCAACCACATCAACCTCATCAACCTCATCAACCTCATCAACCACATCAACCACATCATCCTCATCAACCACATCATCCTCATCAACCTCATCAACCACATCAACCACATCAACCACATCAACCACATCAACCTCATCAACCACATCAACCACATCAACCACATCAACCTCATCAACCACATCATCCTCATCAACCACATCATCCTCATCAACCACATCAACCACATCAACCACATCATCCTCATCAACCACATCAACCACATCAACCTCATCAACCTCATCAACCTCATCAACCTCATCAACCACATCATCCACATCAACCACATCAACCACATCAACCACATCAACCACATCAACCACATCAACCACATCATCCTCATCAACCTCATCAACCACATCATCCACATCAACCACATCATCCTCATCAACCACATCAACCACATCAACCACATCAACCTCATCAACCTCATCAACCATATCATCCTCATCAACCACATCAACCACATCAACCTCATCAACCTCATCAACCTCATCAACCTCATCAACCACATCAACCACAACAACCCCATCAACCACATCAACCACATCAACCACATCAACCACATCAACCACATCAACCACATCAACCACATGGCGCCTCAAAGGAAAAGATAAACTTAAACAAACGTGCTCGAGACGATGCTGTTCTATCGATTGCTGTCTCTGCCTCCTCCTTTCTGCCTCTTCCTCCTCTTCCTTGCCCCTCTTCTTGTCTGCATACATCGCTGCCTTCTTCGCATCTTCTTCCTTCCTCTTCATCTCTTCCTCCAACTGGCCAATGATTTTCTGTGAGATTCTTTCTTGTCTTTCGGCTTTTTGCCTGTTATTTGTGGGGTTCGTGTGCGTGAATGCTTTATGCATGTGCATGCCGGGTCATCTTTATGGATTTTATGACTGCGCGCACACACGCATACACAAACACACATATACACATTTATACGCACATTCACATACCCACACACACACACACTCACACACACACACACACACACACACACACACACACACACACACACACACACACACACACACACACACACACACATACTCACACACACACACACACTCACACACACACACACACTCACACACACACATACTCACACACACACACAAACACACATATACACACAAGCATCGAAACGTTTCATTGGATTGTTTGTATAGGAAGCTTGCATTCGACGTTTAGTTATCATATATGGATCTCCTTCTCCACCATCCCTTCGGCTCTTCCAGCGTTTGCAAGCGACCAATGTTATGGCGTTAATGAGACTCATTGACACAGCACCAGCCTCTTCATGCTGCATTCCTTCTCGCTCCTCATCTTCATCAGCAGCTTCTTCTTCTCCACGTACTCGCCTTCCCTCCTAATGACTTCCTTCGGTGGAATGGCAAGTTCTCATTCGATTTATGTGTGTCAGTCGCGAGAGGCGTGAAATGAAAAGATGTAACAAAGAGGAGGCTTTAGAGTTCCAAACGTTTGCAATCAATAAGAAAACCATCGCACAAGACACCATCACCTCCTCCTTCCTCTTCCCTTCATGCAGCTTCACTCTTTTGGCTTCCAACTGCTTTTCATTGTCTTCCTTCAACTCCTTCATCTTTCTCTTCCTTCTTTCCTCCTCCTCCTCCATCTCTCTCTGGTACTCCTTGTTCATCTTGCTCATGACTTCTCCATCGAGCAATGTTCTTTCTCTCTCTTGCTTCCTCCTCTCCTCCTTCTCTTCCATCCTGCGCAAACCGTCAACGTCATTCATCCGCCATTCCATCCATCAGCCACATTCCAGCCACGAAGTTACTTCTCAAAACATGTTCTTTGTAACAAAGCTTTCATCCTCATCTACAAGTCACAAAGTCGAAAAAGAAAAGTACCTACCTGGCTTGCAGTTCCTCGGCGATCCTCCTCCTCTCCTCATAGGCGAGTCTTCCTCGTTCTCTCTCCATCAACTGGAACTCCTCATACTTCCGGATGTACTCCTTCAACTCCGCATCCGATCTCTCCATCCTGCGTGCCTCCTTCCTCCGCTCCACCTGCTTCTTCCGCTCTCTCACCACCTCAGACAACACCAAGGCACTCTGTCAGATGGAACATAGTTAAGGATTGTCCATCAAGGGCTCACATCCCTCTCTTGCCCTTCCATCCTCTCCTCACACGTGCCATGCAAATACACCCTGCCACCACAACATAAGACCCAGCAGCAAAGTCTCAAAGCCCTGCTGGACCACCCCCTGACATGCAGCTTCCTGATCTTCTCAGTCTGGCAGAACTGGAATCGCTTGGCCCTCTCAATCGCTTGTCTCCTCACACCTGCCTGGTACTCTGCCTCTTCCACATCCATCCTTCTCCTCTCTTCTTCCTCCTCCTCTTCTTTCCGCTTCCGTTCTTCCAACCTCCTTTGTCGTTGACCCTGCGGAGATGGTTTTACTTGTTTGAAACTGAAGAGCTGAAGACTTCATCATTTACAAATCGAATTGGTGAAATATCCCAATATATAAATATATTATAAATAATAAATCCAGTAAACAGTTTAATGCTTTTTCTTGAAGGTTGTCTTGGAATAAAGCGTCTGCTTGCCGTGTTCGCTTTGGCGCCGAAACAACTCTAGCGGCTTTCCCTCGTCGAAGTCCGAATGGTGCTTTATTGGGCGGTAATTGTGTTTCCAGCACCGAGTTGCTTTTTATTGGCACTTTGGCGTGTCGTGAAAACTTTCTGCTTCGCATGTTTATGATTGTATGTCAGTGCTGCTTCTGTGCTTGACGGGTGTGTGTGATGCTTTCTACGCAAGTCATGGATACATTTTTTTGCGACATTTTTATTTTCATATAAATTCCATCGTAAGTTCTTTCAGAGGCGATGGACGATGAAGGATAGGCCGCGAATGGTGGCGAATGTTTGCGAGAAAGTGAAGAGTTGTTCGAACGCTGCTCACACCTCTCCAGTGTTGCTCCAGCTCTTGACTTGCTGCACTGACATCTCATGCAACATCCTCCTCTCCTCCTCCCTCTCCCTCCTTCTCTCCATCTCGATGTCCTTCCTCTTGAGACTCTCTTCCAGCCTCTGCACGTCTTCCTTCGTCAGAACCAACACCTTCCCTGATCTCCCTGCGACAGGATGGTGTGCTTTGAAGACTCTTAGAGTAACAATACATACTTTTTAAAGTATTTTAGTTATTTAAATCACCCGTTGATCGGAGTTGGCTCGACATTCTTTCTAATTTGAATTTATCACTTTTTCTACTTTAAAAGCTAAACTAAGTTAAAGTTCATTATTTATTTCCATGGAAACCAGGTAGTCTACCAAAAACAGCGTTTAGGAGCATCTTAAAAATATTTATACAATTGAAAACAACTATTTATTTGTATTTGAAATAATTTAAAACTCTGCAAGCTTCTAAGTAGTTTTCTGAAGTTATAAGTTCTAGCATTCCTTCAAAGCACGTCAGACACGAAGGCATCGAGGCGATGAGGTGTGAATCCTCTATGCCATCTCAGGAGTCGTTCATAAATGCTTTCTCTTTTTCTGGTCTGTGTGTTTGTGTGTGTGTTGTTTGTGCGTGTGTTGTTTGTACGTGTGTGTGGGAGTGAGTGTGTGTGGGAGTGAGTGTGTGTGGGAGTGAGTGTGTGTGGGAGTGAGTGTGTGTGGGAGTGAGTGTGTGTGGGAGTGAGTGTGTGTGGGAGTGAGTGTGTGTGGGAGTGAGTGTGTGTGGGAGTGAGTGTGTGTGGGAGTGTGTGTGTGTGTGTGGGAGTGAGTGTGTGTGGGAGTGTGTGTGTGTGGGAGTGGGTGTGTGTGGGAGTGAGTGTGTGTGGGAGTTAGTGTGTGTGGGAGTGAGTGTCGGGAACTTGGAAGGATCCTCTTCGTTGAATACCATCTCATGCCAAAAACAAAAAACGTTTTTGGGCAGACAAAGCAGCGCAATGGCCATACCATTTTAGTTGTCTTCATTATCTGAATGAGCTTATTTTCTTGAAGCTTTTTGAATCAAGATTCATGAAGCTCTTCTCTTTATGCTTTTAAAAGCCTTTTTTAACTAGTTGTGATTTCCCAGAATAGTTGCATTTCCAGCCTTTATTTAGTTTTTATAGCACAAAGGATGTTACTTTCTACATTACCTTTTTGCGCCCCATCAGTCGACACCACACATTTTTTTTTTTTTTTTTTTTTTTTTTTTTTTTTGGTCTATACTATTCACAGCCTGACAGACGCATGCCATGTTACAATGGTTCTGAGAACCATGGTTCTTATGCGCCAAGGCGCCACTCCACACGACGTACACATCTTTCAATGCATACGTCGCAAACACCGCATCATATACACTAGGAATATGATAGTTCACGGTTGCCTATCAAGGATTCGAACTGGCAACCTTTAAGTTGCAAGTCCGACGTCTACCAACTAAGCCATCCCCGCTCCCCAACATACATTTAATATAACTACGTATGGCTGCCACAGTCTTCAAGCAGAGTTCTGATGGCCTGAGTGGGTCCACTAAGCACTAAGCTCGTCTTTAATCACCATGCAATCCCTTAACGACCACGCTCCGCCCTTAATGCTCCATCAAGAACGCTTCTTACATGTAAATTTGGATTATGTATCTTAAAGAATTTAATAAAAGGTTTTGAAAAGTTTTTATTAAACAATTTTTATATTAATTATAAAACATAAAAAAAATTATTGTTTTAAAAATTGTAATTAATGTACAGTGCATTATATATTTTTTCAAATTAATAAAATATTTAAAATATAATTTTATCCCAATCGATATGATTTTCTTTCATTCGCTAGAGCTCTTTGACAGTTTTTTGAAGTTTAAAATCTATCAAATAAAATAGGGTAATAATTAACATTGGGTTTAATTTTTTACAAATGTTTTTTTAAAATTTTTAGATTTATAAGTTATTAATTTTTGTTAATTTTTAAACTCATTGATTAACTATTTTGTCTATGTATAACTGAGCGAAGTTAATTTAAATAAAAATTAACCAAATACTAAAAAGGTAGAAAAACTCTTTAATTAATACAAGAGTAGAAAGTAAATGGATAATTGTGACGAAGTTTCTTTGTCCAGCAATCAAGGCACGAGCCCTGACTCGAACAGTCAACCCCTGCCCAACCAAAATGATGCATACAATGAAGGAAACGAAGATGAAGAGGAGGGGGAAGAAGATATTTCTCAATTAAATGATAATCCTGAATTCTACAACGAAATTCAAAATAAAGATGATCTTGATGGTGCTGAAAAGCAAAATGAAGGATATGAGAGTGATGGTGGTGAAGGTGCCAACGACGCTTCTGGTGCAGTCAACCAGGAGTTAAGTGATGATAATGATGGGCACAATGAGAAGGAAGAAGAGGAGGAGTTAAGTGATGATAATGATGAAGTTGTTAATAATAATATTGATGCTGAAGGTATCAATGATGATAATGATGATTTTGTTAATTATGATAATGATGCTGAAGATGTGACAAATGATAATGATGATGAAGATGTCAATAATAATAATGATGATAATGATGATGAAGTGCTCACAAATGATAACGATGAAGAAGGTCTTAATAATGATAAGAGGGAATGGGAGGATGATAAGGAAAATGAAGAGGATGAGACTGAACAGGTGGTTAATGATAACAAGGATGAAGATATAAATAGTGATGATAATGATGAAAATGATATGAGAATTTTAGATGGGGGTAGTGACAAAAAATTAATAAATGATGAAGATAATGATGAGGATGAGGAAAGTGGTGTGAAAGAAAATGAAAACAAATATACAGATACTGCTGCTGCTTTGCATGAGAAATTGTTCAGTGATGATGATGATGATGATGATGAAGATGATAATGATTTTGTATCAAAGACCAAAAAGCGAAGTTTTCCGATTGAGAGTGACGAGGAGGAAGCAAACGCCAGGGGGTCAGTTGCATCCACCTCCCCCACACTGCATCCACCTCCCCCACACTGCATCCACCTTCCCACATTGCATCCACCTCCCCCACATTGCATCCACCTCCCCCACACTGCATCCACCTCCCCCACACTGCATCCACTTCCCCCACACTGCATCCACCTCCCCCACACTGCATCCACCTCCCCCACACTGCATCCACCTCCCCCACACTGCATCCAACTCCCCCACACTGCATCCACCTTCATCATTGGAATGCCCTGTCTTATAAAAGCGTGGGTCAGCTTTACTTTTCGTGGACCATGCAATAATGCAGTTAAATGTTTGTATCAGGAAAAGGTTGAGGAGGATTGAGAGTGATGAGGAGGAAGGCGACAAGAAGGATGGTCATCAGGACGTGACTGAGTAAGAAATATTGATTAAGTATCATTTAATTGATTTTGTTTACTTAAATATTCGGTTGTTGGCTTAATAAATAGAATTAAGCATTCTTCTCTGGTCGTCTTTAACCATTTCGACCATCTTGAACCTCATTTCCAGAACAAATAAAGAGCTCTTTGGCAGCGATGATGATGATGCTGATGCAGCTGGTGGTGGTGATAATGATGTAGCAACAAATGATGATACAGAGAAAGAAAGGTTGGCTTCTGTTCATGATCTTTTATTTGTTTTTATATAGCTCACCGGATGCACAAACCTGCTCACCTGAAACAGAACACTGTTTGGAAGTGACATCGACGACATAGATGATGATGATGATGATGATGGGGGTGGTGGTGGTGGTGGTGGTGCTAGTGGTGGTGGTGGAGGTGGTGAACGAGAGAGAGTGAGAGAAAAAGAGAAGGAGATGAAAAAGAAAAGAAGGTTCGTCTCGATTAGTGACGCAATGTTTCAGGGTAGATATGATGGCATTGCAAACTTCAAAACACAGGCACAGACATGGCAGCAGTGGTGATGATGATGATGATGAAGAGGAAGATGACGTGGTGAAGGAGGGAAAGGAGGTTGCACAGGAGGACAATGACGCTTCGGGCCTGCAAGATGAGTGAGTCTGTCATCACTATGCCTCTGACTCATCATCGCCATCATCATCATCATCACCACATCAACAACAAACATCATCATCATCATCATCATCATCACCACATCAACAACAAACATCATCATCATCATCATCACCACATCAACAACAAACATCATCATCATCATCACCACATCAACAACAAACATCATCATCATCATCACCACATCAACAACAAACATCATTATCAACCATCATCACCCCATCAACAACAAACATCATCATCATCATCATCACCACATCGACTACAAACATCGCCATCATCATCATCATTACCACATCAACTACAAACATCACCACGACGACGACAGGAAGATCGTGTACGAGATCTTCGGCATGAGCGACGACGAGGACAACTTCGAGGGCTTCAACGAGGAGGAGGAGGCGGGCAAGAAGCACAAGAAAGGTGCATGCCCTCTCCCTCTCTCCATCTCTCACCACTATCATCATCATCATGGGGAGCGGGGATGGCTTAGTTGGTAGACGTCGGACTTGCAACTTAAAGGTTGCCTGTTCGAATCCTTGACGAGCAACCGTGAAATATCATATACCTGGTGAATATGATGCGGTGTTTGCGACGTATACATTGGAAGATGTGTACGTCGGGTGGAGTGGCGCTCTGGCGCATAAGACCATGGCTCTCAGAACCATTGTAACATGGCCTAGGTCTGTCAAGCTGTGAACAGTATAGACCAAAAAAAATCATCACCCCCTCCTCCCCCACCCAGACCACCACCACCTTTCATCGACCACACAGGCAAGAAGACAGTCAAGTCGAACGAGAGGGTGTCAGACGATGATGATGATGATGATGGAGGAGGAGGAGGAGGAGGAGGATCGAAGCAGGCAGGCTTCGTGTCGGACTTCCAGCAGATGATGGAGACCAAAAAGGCCTCCAAGAAACGCAGATTCCGCAAGGTGGCGTCTTGAGGGTGGTGTGCATGAGGGGGTGTGCATGAGGGAGGTGTGCATGAGGGAGGTGTGCATGAGGGAGGTGTGCATGAGGGGGTGTGCATGAGGGAGGTGTGCATGAGGGAGGTGTGCATGAGTAGGTGTGCATGAGGGAGGTGTGCATGAGGGGAGTGTGCATGAGGGTGGTGTGCATGAGGGAGGTGTGCATGAGGAGGTGTGAATGAGGGAGGTGTGCATGAGGGAGGTGTGCATGAGGGAGGTGTGCATGAGGGGGGTGTGCATGAGGGTGGTGTGCATGAGGGTGGTGTGCATGAGGGAGGTGTGCATGAGGATGGTGTGCATGAGGATGGTATGGATGATGGAGGTGTGCATGAGGGTGGTATGGATGTGATCGATCAATCAACCATTCAAGGAACCAATCAATTTACTAACCAATCAAGGGAGAGGGTGAGTTCGTGAACGACAGTGATGACGTGGTCGATGAGATGCTCAACAAGATGAGAGAAGCACTCCAGGTAGGCACACACACGTATCTACACACATACACACACATACACACACACACATACACACACACACACACACACAAACACAGAAGGACGTCGAGTCGATAAAGGAGAAGAAGCCAGCCTTCCAAGTGATGAAGCTTCTTCCTTACGTCAAGACAATGCTGCTCAGGTGCGTGATCATCATCATCATCGTCATCATCATCGTCGTCATCATCATCATGTACTCCTCTAGGGCATCTCATTACCATGGCAACCACCACACAGGGTTGACCTGCACCAGGCCATGATCGACCTGGGCATCCTCTCGCACATCACTGTACGCTTTCGTTTATTGCACCTTCTCTGTGCACAAACCTTGCGATGCCCACCCGCCCGCCTTTGCACTTCTATTTTTTTCTGCACTTCTTCTGCACTCCTGCCACCACCTGACCCTCACTGCCACCTGACCCTCACTGCCACCTGACCCTCACTGCCACCTGACCCTCACTGCCACCTGACCCTCACTGCCACCTGACCCTCACTACCACCACCTGACCCTCACTGCCACCACCTGACCCTCACTGCCACCTGACCCTCACTGCCACCTGACCCTTACTGCCACCACCTGACCCTCACTGCCACCTGACCCTCACTGCCACCACCTGACCCTCACTGCCACCTGACCCTCACTGCCCTCCTCAGGAGTGGCTGGCTCCCTTCCCCGACAACTCGCTGCCCCACCTCGAGGTCAGAGAGACCCTCCTCAAACAACTCGTCGACGTAAGACTCTTCTTTAATTATTTTGAAAATAAATAATAATATTGTTATTTTTATTGTTTTTGCATCTTTTCATTCCTTATATGCAGTTTTAATCGTTTGGTGCTCTTTCGAGCGCTTCTATCTAGCATCTAGTATCATCAATGTTGCCATCGATTTGCGGTCAGCTGATAGGAACCCGGGATAGCTCAGTTGGTAGAGCGGAGGACTGTAGTTGTGCAATAGTGATCCTTAGGTCGGCGGTTCGACTCCGTCTCGCGGGATTTCTGATTTTTTATTCGCATTATGCAGTGATTGATAGCGTTGGAGAAATAGAAGGAGGATATCTCATACTTTTGGTCTTTCAAGTCCATATTGTTGCTCATTGGTGCACTCTTCATTCCTCTCCCCCATCATCACGACCACCACCACAACGACCACTGCCACAACGACCACCACCACAACGACCACACCAGTTCACGAGCATCAGCACGGAGGGCCTGAAGATGAGTGGACTGGGCAAGGCGGTGATGCACCTCTTCAAGCACCCGAAGGAGAACCGCAGGAACAAGGAAGTCTGCCACACGCTCATCAGTGCGTCCCTCCTCATCATCGCTTCCATCCAGTCCATTAGAAGCACTCACTCATCCGTTCATTCCTCGTCCACTCTCTCAACCGCCAGACCGCTGGGCCAAGCCGATCTTCAGCCAGGGCAGTGAGATGCGCCTGACAAAGGAGGAGAGGGAGCAGAGAGACAAGGAGTTGGTGAGTGCAGTCAGTCATCACGACTCTGAGAAGAGGGAACCTGAGACGGTTCTCAGGCCTGGAGACCCTGGCTTCATCATCCGTGCCCGAGTGCCCCAGCCCTCCAACATGGACTACGTCAACCGACCTCGATGGAATGTCGAGGAGAGGTCTACTGTGAGTGGTGCAATAGTGGTGGTGGTGGTGGTAGTGGTGGTGCAATAGTGATGGTGGTGGTGGTAGTGGTGGTGGTAGTGGTGGTGGTGGTGGTGGTGGTGGTAGTGGTGGTGGTGGTAGTGGTGGTGGTAGTGATGGTGGTAGTGGTGGTGGTGGTGGTGGTGGTGGTGGTAGTGGTGGTGGTGGTGGTGGTGGTGGTAGTGATGGGCGAGTGATGAAGGGGGTTGTATTTGGTTTTTGAGTTCTCAAATAAGTGTCTTGGATTTAGTATTAAAAATAAGCTTATTGCTTTTAATTTTTCTAAATACGTATCTTGTTTTAATTTTTTCACGTAGTTATCTTTTTGATGAAAGGATGGACCGAGCAAGAAAAGACTGAACAAGTTGCAGAAGTACCAGAGGATCGTCAAGACCGGCATGAAGTCCTGAAGCCCCACAAAACTTAGAATTTGAATTTAGTTTTTGTGTCAGTGTACATATTTGTCAGAAAAATAAATGTCTTATTGTGATTGTGTCCTTTCAGAAATGTATGTAAATTTCAAAGTTGCGTCTTTTTTGAAATTAACTTTTAGGATTTTTTTTAGAATTTGTAAATCACTTTAAGGGTTATTTTTATATTAAATGACTCAATTAAGACCTCGAAATAACTTTTTAATAAGTATAAATACAATTATATAATGATTCCAAAATTCTTGTGTTAAAATCGATTTTACGGCCACCCGTGATAGCTCAGTTGGTAGAGCGGAGGACTGTAGTTGGTGAACTAGTTATCCTTAGGTCGGCGGTTCGACTCCGTTTCGCGGGATTTTTTATACTTTAACGAATAGTCATAAAAAATTTTCAATAAAAAAACTAAAACTCACATTTTCTAAAACCAGTTTTTCTCACTGACCACTTATCAATCCTTTACTTTGTCTTCTAAGTGTACCAGCAAGTAAGTGATAAGACAGATTGTGACGATAGGTGATGTCATTAGAGTGTGTGTCAATCTATTTGTGGCATAGAAAGCTCCAGCCATCACGCACCATCAGCCCTCTCTTCGCTAATTGAGTTCAGTTTATTTCAGGACGTGGAAAGCTAATCTTGATTGAAACTTAGAATAACTTCGCAGCCCTTCGAATAATGTTGCCATTTTAAAAGTTCCACACAAATACTTGATGAACTCGCCATGTCTGACGCATGATTGAATGTCCTCCCAGACGACCGATTAATCGACTTTGACACCTTCTTTTCAATCTGATTCCTTCTCCGATAACAACCTCATTAAATCCTCATTCAAGTTTTTCTCAAAAATCTTTTGTAGGATTTATTTTTGTAAATATATAAAATAAAAGACTCTAACTTGAAGAAGACAAAGCCTTTCCAAACGATCAATACCCTTGAATATACCAACCATCCGTTAACTCAATCCTTTGACATTTTACTACTTGAACAACGATATTTTCTGATTTTAAGTACTTGTTTTAGATACAAATATCCGTATCTGACAAAATAACACAGCAAACTCACAAACGGCATAGGAGCAATATCATAAACTTAACCACCGCATGCAAGATATCTCCAATTACATTCTTCTTTCTCGATGTCTAATTAACTCGATTATCGAAGTTTCCGGGACGTTGATGGGCTCTGAGAGGAACAAAGACTTGCAGTGGCAAGGTATGTGACACTACCAAAAAAAGCTAATTAGGACGAAAGTTATCTTCGAATTGTTGAGAAGACCATTCAATAATTAGAAGCAGGACGTCTCACTGATTAGAACTCCCGTCTTGTTAGGCCATTATCTCGAGTGTGAAAGCACTTTTATGCAGCAATAATTCAAAAAAAAGAAAAGAAGGAAAATCGAAAATTTTATTAACTCTCAAAGTAGATGTGTGCATGTTAAGCGATCGATCCGAATACTCAGTTAGCGAGCAGATTTTCGATATTGAACGGTAAATAGTTGGCATTTATTTTATTGTATTTGGCTTTCAAGTGATTATGCGATGAATGAGTGGAATCCAAGTCGGAGGTCCTCTCTCGGTTGTGATCTTCGTCGTGACTGTGGCAGGCGCTGAAGTCATCGTCCCACTGCAAAGCCTTCACATTCGCATCGAAACTCGATCTCTCAAACTCTTTCGCTTCCCCGCACAAACTTTCTCTGCCCACAACAAGAACACTCGAATAAACTGAGACGCTTTTCTTTCTTGTGCTTTTCAGACTTTCCACGCTGGCCTTTGCCTCCTCCTCTTCTGTCCTGATGGGCTCGCCACTGCAGGACCTCCTGGGCGCGTTGTTGGAGGGCCTGCCTGGACCTCTCCTCGTGTGCTCCTGCCGTCTCCACTTCGCTCTCCTGTTCTGAAACCAAATCTGCCGGGAAGGTGACAGACTGTGTTGTATTTGAAGAGAATCTTCAAGACAAACATGTTTTATTAAAGTGTATTTATTAAAAAAACAAAATTAAAAAGCAAAAGTGAAGTGCTTCAGAATGTACCTGGATGGTTGAGCTGGCCAGCGAGAGTTCTTTGGAGAGGCTTTCACAGACGGCGAGGTGGGGGTAGTGGTGTTGTTGGAAGGTGGACTCAAGGGCCTCAAGTTGCTCCTCGGAGAAGTTGGTTCTGCTTCTGCGTCTGTTCAGCCGCTCAGTCACCTGCTGCAGGGAGCTCTTGTGGCATGCGAGCGAGGGCAGGTGGCAGACGATTTCAGTTTCGCGCTCTTTTGAGGAAAGTTCGTTCAAGGCTTTATTGTTGTTGTTGTTGTTTGTAACGTTGTGGTGTTGATAACGATGTTGTTGCTGATTTTGTGGAAGGTGTCGCAAGTCTAAGTTGGCTTCTAAAGAGTGCTGAGGCTTCAGGTAATGCAGTCTGACGCTGAAGTCGTGTGTGTTTGGAGATCGAGGAAAGGTCTTGTTGCTCGGAGGAGTATAAACGGACTTATTTTGAACGACCCTGTTCTGAACGGCCCAGCAGCTCAAAAAGACACCACAGCCTCTGTTCTCTCTCTCGTACCTTTCATCGTTGTGGAAGTTTGTGTGGTTGTTGTTGTTGTTGCTGTTGTTGTAACGCTCCAGCAAGCACCTGCCAGCAAAACCCTCCTTGTAGAAGGCCAAGTGGTGGAGCAGAGGGTTCGTGAACATGTTCTCAATTTGTGACGTAACTGTTGTTTGTGAGTAACACGCCTCTCGAATTAATAGGGTCGGAAAAGTGTGGAGTTTTACAATTGTTTTGGAGGCGTGAGCAAGAGAGCAACATGAAAAGGAACTGAGAAGAAGCAAGAGTCAGTGAGGCAGACTTCAGTCTCCAGTTCGGAAACTATAAATAAGAATGATGAACTCGCTTATTAAAAATATCGATGCAATCAAGCGTCGAATGAAGCGTAAAAATTTATAAAAATGATAAATCAGGAAGACTGAAAATCCATTTGACTGGCGGTGATGAGGGGAGTGTGCGTGATGAAGACGTGGTGGTGCTGCAGGCACTTTTCATCTGCATCGATTGCCTGTCATGCGCTTCTGACGCTGGAGGTCTGGTTGCAGGTAGGAGTGGTTGTGGCGTTGGTGGCTGGGTTGTTGCTGCTTCAGTGGTCGTCGCGTCGGCTGTGTATGAAACACAATGGTGTCAGTTTGGAACTTTTTTTATAGTTTAATTTCCGTTTTATTTGGAGAAGAATTTTATTTTAGTGAAACTTTTTCAATTAACAAAGCTTCAACAGGTCCTTGCGTCTCCACAATCGCCATCACTGGCCCTTTAAACATCCACTCATCCACTCATCCACTCATCCACTCATCCACCCATCTACCCATCCACTCATCCCTTCTATTACACCGTATCAAATAGTTGAGTATATGAACAAGATTATTTCTATGCATTCCTATGGACATTTAAATGAATTCTCGAATTTGATTGGCTGGCCAGACAAGCGCTCTGATTGGCCAGCAGGTGGCATAGTTTGGTCATTAGGCCAAGTGGTTGGCTACAAGTTATAGATAGCCTCTTACAACTTCCTATCCTCACATTACTATATTATGTATTGGTTCTGATGATGATTCTACTATTAATACTACCACTACTACTACTACTACTACTACTACTACCACTACTACTACTACCACCAACACCACAACTACTACTACTACTACTACTACCACTACTACTACTACCACCAACAACACAACTACTACTACTACTACTACCACTACAACTACTGCTACTACTACTACTACTACTAGTACTACTACTACTACTACTACTACTACTACTACTACTACTACTACTACTACTACTACTACTACTACTACTACTACTACTACTACTACTACTACTACTACTACTACTACTACTACTACTACTACTACTACTACTACTACTACTACTACTACTACTACTACTACTACTACTACTACTACTACTACTACTACTACTACTACTACTACTACTACTACTACTACTACTACTACTACTACTACTACTACTACTACTACTACTACTACTAGTACTACTACTACTAATACCACTACTACTACTATTAGCAACTTGATGATATTGATCAGTAAGAGATGAGCTTTTAAATGAGTAAGAAATTTAAACAATTTGTTTTAACAGTTGAGAAAAAAAGACACTGAGGTTAATTGGCAGCAACATCCGTAGCAACTGAAGAGTGAAGGTGGACAGAACGGACCTTAAATTAAATATATAAACATATTTTAGTTTTGTTTTGAAATCTTAAAAATATATCTCGAGTCAGAATTGATAACTAGGAATGATGGCACCATCGAGTTTAATGCCGCATGAAGCCACTGCAAAACTCTGACTAAGCAATTGAAGATACTGTTGACAACTAGTAGTAATAGTTGAAATACTGCGAAAAGTGTATGTATAATTAGTGGTAATAAATTACCTAATGCGAGAAGAAGTTCAATAAGTAGGAATAGTTGAACAATCAGTAGTGATGCAAGGGAAGCTGGATGGAGAAGCGCTCGCAGCAATCGAATCTATCTTCACGCGTGTAAGTTGTTTATCACAGAATACACTTGTCCGCTTCGTGCCTCGTAATTCAACGCAAGCCCCCGAGCACTTTCAATTAGAACACTTGGAGAACGCTTGTTTTTGGTGTTGTTGTGGTGTGTTGTTGTTGGTGTGTTGTTGGTGTGTTGTGGTGTGTTGTTGGTGTGTTGTTGGTGTGTTGTGGTGTGTTGTTGGTGTGTTGTGGTGTGTTGTTGTTGGTGTGTTGTGGTGTGTTGTTGTTGGTGTGTTGTGGTGTGTTGTTGGTGTGTTGTGGTGTGTTGTTGTTGGTGTGTTGTTGGTGTGTTGTAGTGTGTTGTGGTGTGTTGTTGTTGGTGTGTTGTGGTGTGTTGTTGGTGTGTTGTTGGTGTGTTGTGGTGTGTTGTTGTTGGTGTGTTGTTGGTGTGTTGTGGTGTGTTGTTGGTGTGTTGTTGGTGTGTTGTGGTGTGTTGTGGTGTGTTGTTGTTGGTGTGTTGTTGGTGTTGTTCGTGAGATGTTGGTGTGTTGTTGATGACGTCATTGCTTTCCCCTGTTTATATAGCGTTATTTATACTTACACATCTGAGAGAACTACCGCATCGAAATCTAAAGCAAGTATTCATCCCTCAGCGCCTATTTGCTGAATATTTAATTCAAGTAATATTTAATTATTATTGAATTATTTAAAAATAATTATTTGATGATTAAATAATTATTTTAAAGTAATTATTTAATGATTAATAACAACAGAATGATCATTACAATTGTATACTTTTATCATGATAATAACGAGTGTTGTCTTCCTGCAAATAAACAGATGCCCATTCAGTATGCCAGGAGATTGTCTTGATTATGAGGAAGATATGGATGAGGAGGAAGATGATGCAGGTGATGATGATGATGATGCCAGTGATGATGACTACAGTGACGATGATGATGGTGGTGATGATGATTATATTGACGATGACGATGGGATAAATAAAGAAATTGTTGCAATTTAACCCCATAAACACATGGACCACATAAACACACATGAACCACATAAACACACATGAGCCACAAAAACACACATGGATCACATAAACACACATGAACCACATAAACACACATGGACCACCAAAACACCTCAAGAGGATGAAACTTGAACTATTTAACCTCTCAGCTACTAACCCACCCCATTTCTTGCTACTACTACTGCGATCATCACAACCACAATCATCACCATGCCCCACACTCACCATCACCATTATCCTCACCCACTCCCTAACGAATTACCAATGATAGCTCAACAGAAGAAGAGAGTATGAGAAGAGGAAGAGGATGGAGGAGGGAAAGAGGATGGAGAAGGATAAGAGGAGGAAGGAGGGGAAAAGGATGAGAAGGATAGAGGGGATAAAGGAGGGGAAGAGGATGAAGGAGAAGACGATGGATGAAGAGAGAAGAGGATGAGGAGGATGGGGGGTGGGCATATGATATTGGAGATGATTGCATTAATAGGCAGGGAGGGCGGTAAATAATAAACTGACAGACAGGCGCCTTATCTCTCAAGTAGCCCGCGTGTGCCTGCCCTGCACCAGGTAATTGTTGCTGTAAAGGGGAGCTGATGATGATGTTGAGAAGGATGATGATGATGATGCTGATGCTGCAATAAAATCTTGGTGATGATTAAAAAAGAAGAAAAAAAAAAATTTATTTAACTTGCTTTTATATTTCATTAATTAATGGAAGTAATTATTGTCTTCCTATTTGAATAAATGGCTCTGTACAAGCTCACACTGCCTTTTAGTCACCTGGATGTTTCCGTGGTCAGCCTCTTGTTACTTAGTCTTTCCTTCGTTCATTCACATGTCATTTGAATGTTTATCTATCCACGCATTCACTCAACTATCCATCCCCGCATTCACTCAACTACTCATCCCCGCATTTACTCAACTACCCATCCACGCATTCACTCAACTACCCATCCCCGCATTCACTCAACTACCCATCCCCGCATTCACTCAACTACCCATCTTCGCATTCACTCAACTACCCATCCCCGCATTCACCTACATAACCACCTCACAGCCCTGATTCGGAGCTTCTGGCTCATGAAAAGGCGTTCAGGCATACTCCATCATAATTCTCCCGTTTGGCGCGAAACAAACGATGGCGCACCAAGCTTTATATCTTACAAATCGATTTTTAACCTTTGGAAAATCGATTCTTCAATAGATTCTGACAGTGGGACAGCCTAGCGTTAAAACTGCGTTCGTCTCAGAAGCGAGGGTTCGATTCCCTCTGTGGAGAGCTTTATAGGAGAAGAAACAGGGTGGATGGCTTGGTTCATCTGCATACCAAGCATTGGTCGGCCAATCACTACAAACTGGTTCAATTATGTGAAACAATTCAATTAGTGAGAAGAAAAGACCCCCATCATATTATTACGTACTCCCTATGAAGCATTTATAAATCGAAAACAAATGTACTTGAAGTTCTAAATCGCTATCAAGTGCCTGGTCATTGCGACGTTCAAGCAATGACGAAGTAACACAAAAGGAGAGGCGCTAGGCGGGAGACTTCAAGACGTCTGCAAGTGCAAGAGCGGATGCGAGAGACGATTCTTAAACGTTTGGTGCGAATCTCTGCAATGTATCACTTCATATTACAGAGTGAGCTTGCGCTGAAAATTCTGCACTCGAGCCTGCGACCTTTGGTCAAGCCGAGAGTCTTTGTACACTCGACCACCCCAAGCCATTAACTGATCTCACTACTGCTCATGCGCTTGCAAATACCTCCATAATACGTTGTTAATAACTGCAAGCGGTTAGAAGCATCAAAGTGTGAAATGTTACGACGTCAAAAGACGTTAAATTACGTCACGATTACGTAAGCATGGCAGCTGGAAAGACAACGTCATCATAATATCCCTCGCTGCAAAAAGGAATATTTAAATGTAAAGTAAGCAACAACATCATATAAAAGCGCTTTCGATGGTGGCAGAATGTTGAAGTTGAATGGTGGCAGAATGTTGAAGTTGAATGGTGGCAGAATGTTGAAGTTGAATGGTGGCAGAATGTTGAAGTTGAATGGTGGCAGAATGTTGAAGTTGAATGGTGGATGGTGGCCGCCAATGCAGGCATTTGCATTGCATTTAAAAGAAACCATTTGAATAACTCTCAAGAAAAAATTTCCACTTTGCATATTTTTAGTGGAAAGCCATGGGAGAACTGAATTAATTTAAGAAATATCAAATGCAAAATGGTTAATAATTCGTTGTCAGTGGTGGGAGTGACATCACAAGAGACAATCTCTGCTTTAATGGATGATGCAATACTCTGAAGCGGTGTGTGTGTACAAAAGGAGTGTACAAATAGGAATGTGTGGAAATGATTGAATGTGTACAGTGGAGTGTACAAAAGGGGTGTGGCAATGATCGAATGTGTACAGTGGAGTGTACAAAAGGGGTGTGTGGCAATGATCGAATGTGTAGAAAACTTCCTAAATGGAAAACAACTTGTGAGTTACTCGCACAAAGTTGGATAATAGAACGACTGGAAAAGTCCAGGGATGTGGACATCACACACACGAAACGAACAGAGATTTAAGCCTTTAGTCTCAAGTTCAATAGATGCAAAACACGTACAATGTACCCACGCACACATGCACAAATGTACCCACGCACACATGCACAAATGTACCCACGCACACATGGACAAATGTACCCACGCACACATGCACAAATGTACCCACGCACCCATGCACAAATGTACCCACGCACACATGCACAAATGTACCCACGCACACATGCACAAATGTACCCACGCACACATGCACAAATGTACCCACGCACACATGCACAAATGTACCCACGCACAAATGTACCCACGCACCCATGCACAAATGTACCCACGCACACATGCACAAATGTACCCACGCACACATGCACAAATGTACCCACGCACACATGCACACAAATGTACCCACGCACACATGCACAAATGTACCCACGCACACATGCACAAATGTACCCACGCACACATGCACAAATGTACCCACGCACACATGCACACAAATGTACCCTCGCACACATGCACAAATGTACCCACGCACACATGCACAAATGTACCCACGCACACATACACAAATGTACCCACGCACACATGCACAAATGTACCCACGCACACATGCACAAATGTACCCACGCACACATGCACAAATGTACCCACGCACACACATGCACAAATGTACCCACGCACACATGCACAAATGTACCGGAAGATTCTGACTATGAGTACTATTATCAAGCGCACAAGATTGCTAGGATGAATGGTGGTGCATGGGAAGAGAAAGTGGTGGTAGATGGGAAACGGTAGAAAGGGTGGATGAGGTGGTGGATGGGATGAGGTGGTGGGAGGTGATGGATGGGATGAGGTGGTGGGAGGTGATGGGATGCGGTGGTGGGAGGTGATGGATGGGATGGGATGCAGTGGTGGGAGGTGATGGATGGGATGGGATGCGGTGGTGGGAAGTGATGGATGGGATGGGATGCAGTGGTGGGAGGTGATGGATGGGATGGGATGCGGTGGTGGGAAGTGATGGATGGGATTGGATGAAGTGGTGGGAAGTGATGGATGGGATGGGATGCGGTGGTGGGAGGTGATGGATGGGATGGGAAGCGGTGGTGGGAGGTGATGGATGGGATGGGAAGCGGTGGTGGGAGGTGATGGATGGGATGGGATGCGGTGGTGGGAGGTGATGGATGGGATGGGATGCGGTGGTGGGAAGTGATGGATGGGATGGGATGCGGTGGTGGGAGGTGATGGATGGGATGGGATGCGGTGGTGGGAAGTGATGGATGGGATTGGATGAGGTGGTGGGAGATGATGGATGGGATGTTGGAAGAACGCACCAAGACTGCAGAAGCACTGATGATGATGATTGAAGGAGGTGAACTGCTGTAAAAGCTTCAAGCTGATAGAAAAACTCAATTCTAATGAGCTCAATTGATTAAAATTAATTCAATTAAAATAATTACAAACTAAAATCGACAAAGTAAGATAAGAACATCTTCAAATGTAGCAAAGGGAGATGTCATGGCGTGATTTGCACTTGAAAGAACTGGCATGATGAACTAATGAGAGCATGGTTCGGTGCAGTGCGGAGTTTAGATGGACCCTTGAATTGGGTCAACAACTATTCACTCGCCAGGTGTCGAGGCCAGATCACCTAGACCCGTTTAAAATGTATAAGAAGAAATAATTTAGCTTCATATAATTAAACAATTTAAAGAAGAGAGCAAGCAGGGCGGCGATGGGCTGCTAGTGGCTCTTGTCGCAAGCGAGGGCGAACTCGACGGAGATGGAGGAGTGCTGGAAGTCGTCGACTGCGCTGTAGTGGAAGAAGATCACGCAAGCCACTATCAAGTACTCTGCCGCCGCAAAGACCGAAAACGCTGTCGGCGTGATAGTGGTGGTAGTTATCGCCATCATCATCATCCTTATCATCATCAACATGACCATCATCACCATCACCATCCTTATCATCCTCCTCATCATCATCATCATCACCATCCTTATCATCATCATCATCAACATGACCATCATCACCATCATCATCATCAAGATGGATGGATTGAAGGACAGGGTACCTCCAGAGAGGCAGTAGAAGCGGTGCAGGAAGAAGGCGAGCAGGAGGATGAAGGTGAAGGTCACCATGAGACAGAAGGCCCGCTTCTTCCGGGTGTACGAGTGCTGTGCCTGCAGGTGGAAATAAAAATAATAAATAATAATAATGATAATGATAATAATAATAATATTTTGGAACTGACAGCTTTGTTGTGGTGCAGGTCGGGGAAGGCGAGGTGGAAGATGGCGAGGGTGAAGAGTTGGTAGGCGACTGCTGACACCATGAAGGAGATGAAGAGCTTCTCATGCAGAGCTGTGCGTGGGTGAGTGATGGATGGATGGAGTGGTGGGTGATGATGATGATGATGATGATATATAACAAAAATACAATTAATGAATGAATCTAGATTTAATTTGTTGCTGAGAGACAAGTGCACAAAGAAGTAATAGTGAGAGACTAACGATAGTTCTCAACGTTGGAGATGAAGGAGACAAGGATGAGACTCGAAAGTTCGACATTGTAGAAGAAGAATATCAGTTTGTAGAGGATGGTGTAGATGAAGCGTGAGGCTTCGTGCAGGGGTGTCTTCCTCTGGTACAGCCGCAAGTACATCACTCCAACGGCGAATCGAGGCGTGCTATGCAGTGCAATTCCAAGTCTCCAAATGTAGTTCTGAGGAGTCACTCCCGTCACTGCACTCGCAGATGGAACACTGTTCGTCACCTAGAAAAGTGGACATAGCTTCATTTTCATGGACTGTGTAAAATTATTAAAAAAAATGTTTGTTTAAGTTTAATATAAAATAAATTTGATTGAAAAAATCGCTACTTACGTTACAAGAGGTCTCTGTGATGCGATCATACCTGAAGAAAACTGCAGTCACCAAGCAGACGGCAAGGGAAATACTTGGTAAAGAAATGATTATCAAGCCAAACCTATTGAAGCACAGCTTCAACGTTATTTTGTCTTTCATGGTACTGTCCACCTCAGCCATTTCCTTCGCCATTATAATCGCACTTGTGTAGACGTTTCTTATGTTAGTTATTATAAACTTTATAAGTAAACCAGTTAAAGTATCTTATTAGATTTCTATAATTTATATTTATTTATTCTAATTAGTTAATATATTTTTAAAAGAAAAAATATAATTTTTAAATTTACAATTAGTTTGCTTTTAACCAAATTGGTTTTAGGTGATTCAATTTGTGAGTTTGGATGGCGTACCGCACCAAGTGTTTGGGCTTATTGAAGAGCACCAACTGCATCATGCAAACCAGGTCCTTTGCACTTTCTAGTTGCTTGGAGAAGAACAGAAGCACTGCAGTGAAGAAGGTCACTCCCAATCGAAACCAGCCCTTGTCGTACGAGGAGGCTCAGAAGCCGTGCAACATTGGAGTGAGGAAGGCTTGGAACTCCTGGAACTCGAGTTTGTCCATTTAAATGATTGTTGATCTATACAACCATAATATCTTTGCAATGTTGTCTGCAGGCAATTTGGAAGGCGAGTCAGAGTTCAGAGCTCAAACAACATGGGAAGACGTTTTCATCAGAAAGTTCATGCTGGGAACGTGGGTGAACTTGTTTGCATCGGAAATCATCATCAAAAGGCGGCATAACTTGGTGGTGATTGCAGGCCTCATCACACAGGGCATGGTGCCTCGCAAAGTCTACTTTCTGAAGGGATACACAGAAGAACTGCTCTCACTCTTCCTTAAGCGACCAGTCAAACTGGAACTACAAAGCGTCGCTGACAAAAAAGATTGCATATTCAAATATGTCTAGTTAAAATAATTGTTGCTGTATGATTTAATAATAGAATTCATAAAAATATAAAAATATGTTATTAGCCATTAATAGGCCACAACTATAAAAGGTTAAACACTCTTTAATTGAATTATTAAGACCATAAGGTCATTAAGTCAACTACATTGCCCATTTTGTATTCATAAAAGCTCATTCAGAGATGAATAAGCATTGAAGATTCAATAGAATATAAACAAGATGAACCCAGTTCAACTTAGATGAAACGAATGTTCTAAACATTTAATAATATTTAATATAAGTCACCAAATCCTTTAAAACCAATTAAATTCTCATATATATGAGAGGGCGCACCAGAGGAATTCTTGAAGCTGATTGGCTGTTGAGGAACACCTCATTGGTCGCCATGTCAACAGAGAACCAATCAGAAGGCTCGATTTGGAGCATGCCTTTGGTGGGGTGCTCGATGGAAGGCACATGCCTCGAGGTCTCAGCTGATTCGTACCTGAGCAGCTGGAAGGCTGGAGTGCAGGAGTTTGGACACAATGTTAGGAAACATATTCGTAAAGTGGTGCAGAGGCAAATTTGATTTAGCCTCCATTTTATTTTATCGATAAAGAATATCAAAATTTGGACTGTGGAACTGATTTAAAAGCAAAGGATTCGAACTCGATTTGGTGTCTTTGGAGGCATCCAGCATGGCAGGCAGACGACTGAGCACTTGGCTAACCTTCTGGTTGTCATAGAGACCAACCTCAAGCTGGAAAAGACCACTGCACGCCTGGTTGTTTATCAGGGTCACTTGTAGCGCCTCCTGCAGTGGTGATGATGACAATGATCATGATGGTGGTGCTGGTGATGATCACAATGATGGTAACACGAGACATGCAATGGAATCATCGGATGATGTGAATGCTCATCCGATTTGTCGAGCAACTCTTGAAGCCTCAAATGACCTTGACGGAGTAGGTGATGAAGGGCTTGCCAGGAGCGCACTCGTCCTTCACCTTGTCGTCTGCCTCCTCAGATGACCTCACCTCGATGTGCTCCAGCTGGGAGGTGGTGGTAGTGTGGAGGTGAGGTGCAGTGGTGCTGCAGTTGTTGAGGCTGAGATGGTGCTGGAGTCAAATAGTTAACGTAGAGAGACTGGGCTAACGAGGCATTCCTGAAGTAACGATGAAGCAACGACGCGCACCGACCTCGAGGGTGTTCTTGAGGTAGTCGATGTTCTGGAGGACGACGTCTCGTTCGCTGAAGTCCATCGTGCTGTCGAGTGCCCTCACTCCCAGCCTGCTGTAGTTCTCCTGGACAGATGAGAGAGAGGAAGAGGTAGAGTTGAGGAGGGGAGGAAAAATAGGGGGTTATGATGAGATGGTGGTGATGATGATGATGCAGGCCAAAAGGGCACCTTGAGCATGACGACGAAGGGCATGATCTTCTTGGCGTGCTTCTTGAGCGCCTCCTCCTTCATCAGGGCTGCAGAGATCGCCTTGTTGTCCGCCAAGCCCTCCTGTGTCTGTGGCAGTATGCTTGTACTACTACTACTACTACTACTACTACTACTACTACTACTACTACTACTACTACTACTACTTCTACTACCAATACTACTACTACTAGTAATACTACTACTACTACCACCACCTTCAGCATTTCCTTCAGCTTGTTGAGCACTTCTTGCTGCCAGGGAGGGAAGGACAGGGCGAGCCAAATGGTGGCGTGGGTGGGTCGCGAGGCTTTCTGCAGGGTGAGATTGTCCTTGCGATAGATTCACAGCTGTCTCTATTGATTGGAAAATGTCAAGTAAAAATCACCACACTACACCATGAGCACAGCACCTCACAGCACAAGCACCACTCACAAACACAGCAGCCTCCTTCGTCTTCTTCGACTTGCTCTGCAGCTGCACAAACGCCTTGATGCGTAGCCTGAACTCGTGAGCAGCGTCCATCAGGTAGGAGGAACTCCTCACCAGTGCCTCGTCCACCTCTGCCACCACTGGCCACCTCGCCTCCACCACCATGCCCTCCTGGTCGTGGTGGTGATGATGATGATGATTAAGATGTGGTGATGATAATGATGTTATTTTTCTCTGCACAGCACCTTGCCGATGAGAGTCCACACATGCTCGCACACATGCGGACAGATGGGCGACAGGACGATGGCCTGCCACTCGATGAAGAGGAGCACCAAGTCCTTGCGCATGCCGCCCACCTCCACCTCCCTGTACTTGTCCCGTACCGCCTTGGAGGCGAGTTGGGAAGGGGTGTTGTGGTGTTTGGGTGACGGTTGGTGTTGTGGATGGCGTGGTGGTTAGTGCAGTAGTAATGGGCACCTGGAACTCGTAGAAGCAGGTCCTGAGGGCCTCCTTGAAGAGCATCTTCTCGTAGTTCATCTTCGACTTCGCCACCAGGTCCGACATCTCACTGTCGTAGTTGTTCTTGATGCATACTGGCATCATCATCAGAACCACATCACCATCAGAACCACATCATCACAAACACATCATCATCTCCATCATCAGTGCAAGGACGCACTTGAGGAAGACTCTGTCACTGAAGGTGTCGCCATGGCAACGCAGCTCCTCATGCAGCATCTCCTTGCTCCACTCCAGGAAGGTGTACAGTCTGTCGTGGTTGCGTGCGTTGGAAAGGATGGATGGATGATTGATGCATGGATCAATGGAGAACAGATGGATGGATGGATCAATGGAAGACAGATGGATGGATGGATCAATGGAAGACAGATGGATGGATGGATCAATGGAAGACAGATAGATGGATGGAATAATGGATGAACAGATGGATGGAATAATAGAAGACAAATGGATGGATAGATGGATGAACAGACAGATGGATGGATGGACAGACGAGGACCTGAGGAGACCAGCATCAGCCATGGCTTCGACGAAGTTGGCGTCCTCAATGCCATCACCTGCGTCTGCCAAACTCAAGCGCATGCCTGTCGAGGCAGGGAGCGAGAGATGAATGGATAAATAGATGGAAAGGTGGATGAATGGATGGATAGGTGGATGAATGGATGGAAAGGTGGATGGATAGGTAGATAGGTGAATGAATGGATAGATAGGTGGATGAATGGATGGATAGGTGGATGAATGGATGGATAGGTGGATGAATGGATAGATGCTAGGATGAATTGTGGGTCGAATGAATGGATTCAGGAATGCACCATCGGCTGAGAATTTAGAGACAGCTTGCGAAAGGGTGAGGAAGTTTCCGGTGGACTTGGACATCTGCCGAATGACAGATAAGCACGTGTGTTTGTCTCAATCATCGTTCATATAGCGCATAACTCGATGGAATAAAATAATGAAAAGATAATGGTGTTGTTGTTTGATTAGAAGAGTGGTTCAAAAGTAAGAATGGTTGAGAACATCATCATCATCACCTTTTCGGAGTTGAGGAGGAGATGTCCATTGGCTCTGATGGCCCTGGGCCACTTGGAGCTAGAGGGTGGTGGTGGAGGTGATGGAGGTGGTGCTGGGGGAGTTGAGATGATGGAGGTAGAGTTGAGGTGATGGAGGTGGAATTGAGATGATGGAGGTAGGGCTGGTGGAGTTGAGGTGGTGCTGGTGGAGTTGAGGTGTTTTGGAGGGATAAAGCTATTAACATCATCACCTCCACGAGCCAACATACCCCTTACCACCACCAACTCGTCATCACCGCCAACCACGAACGCATCATCAGGCCACATGGCGACGTGGGAGTAGAGGAAGTAGGTGAGGTGGTTGGGCACCAGGTCCTTGCCTGACGACCTCACGTCCACCGGGTACCAGAACGAAAACTCCCTGCGCAGTCTCTCGAGCAGCTGTCGTCGTGGTAGCAATGGTGATGATGATGATGATTATGATCACCATCTGCATCAACCGCATCATCTGCATCATCATCATCATAATCATCATCAACACCACCACCACCACTCTTACCTGCTTGCTGATTGACGTCTTGCTTGGCGGCTTGGCCTCCTTGAAGAAGATGTAGTCCCACACCTCTGACGTCATGTCCTCAGGCCTGTGGTGGGTGGGTAGGTAGGTGGTGTTGATGATGATGGTGAGAAGGTAAGTGGTGGTGATAATGATGGTGAAAAGGTAAGTGGTGGTGATGATGATGGTGAAAAGGTAAGTGGTGGTGATAATGATGGTGAGAAGGTAAGTGGTGGTGGTGATGAGGGTGAGAAGGTAAGTGGTGGTGATGATGATGGTAGTGAAAGTAGTAGCAGTGGGGGAGTGATAGTGAACTCGGTGGAAAAAAAGATGAATTGGGAAGTATTGAGAAAAGTTTGTGAATAAAATATTCCATTTATCCAACCAACCACTACTCCACTCACCAACCCAACAACCCACTCACCCATCCACCTACCCAGCCCAATCAACCATCCACCTACCCAGCCCACTCACCCATCCACCTACCCAGCCCAATCACCCATCCACCTACCCAGCCCACTCACCCAGCCCACCTACCCACCTACCCAGCCCACCGACCCACCTGATGCCATGCGGAGAGACCGATCCATCGAGGGAGCCCTGGTGCAGCAGATGGCAGACGGTGTAGTAGGCCATGTAGATCGTCGAGTCTGACAGAGACTCTATCAAGTACTGCTCGTCCCACGGCATCTTCGAGCCTGTGTGTGTGTGTTTGTGTGTGTGTGTG
The DNA here is from genome assembly GCA_943735955.1 of Piscicola geometra. Taxonomy (NCBI): domain Eukaryota; kingdom Metazoa; phylum Annelida; class Clitellata; order Hirudinida; family Piscicolidae; genus Piscicola; species Piscicola geometra. Next base: position 4,501,429 of record OX030959.1, on the reverse strand, counting down.
TTATTGTGTGTGTGTGTTGAAAGATGGATGGCTCAGTGGTTGCTTCCACACCACACCACACTACAGCACTCCCAACCAGCCCCCCCCCACATCAAACCCCACCACACCAACCACACAACCACACCAACCACACCACACCGACGACACAACCACACCACACCAACCACACAAACACACCAACCACACAACCACACCACACCAACCACACAGCACCAGCCACACAACCACACCACACCAACCACACAGCACCAATCACACACCAACCACACAGCACCAATCACGCACCAAGGCCGTAGGAGCGGGAGCAGGCGTGTTCGTGCAGCCAGTCGAAGGCAGCCTCGAAGTTCCTCCTCACCTCCTCGCTGTACAACTGCATGCCCTCCAGATGCTTCAGTGACGCAGCCTTCCACTCCTCCTCCCCGTACTTCAGGTACCTGCCAGGAGGGAGAAGGATGGTGGTAGTGTTGGTGGTGTGTGTGGTGGTGATGATGAAGGTAGTGGTGATTTTGTCCTTCTTGAAAGTACAACCACAACTAAAACTACAACTCCTCTTGCATTGCCATTTCACGCACCAAACCCCATCAATGCACCATCACCACACACGCACCACTGGTCACACAGCACCACCACACACGCACCACTGGTCACACAGCACCACACACGCACCACTGGTCACACAGCACCATCACCACACACGCACCACTGGTCACACAGCACCATCACCACACACGCACCACTGTCACACAGCACCATCACCACACACGCACCACTGTCACATTGCACCAACACACGCACCACTGGTCACACAGCACCACACACGCACCACTGGTCACACAGCACCATCACCACACACGCACCACTGGTCACACAGCACCATCACCACACACGCACCACTGGTCACACAGCACCATCACCACACACGCACCACTGGTCACACAGCGCCATCACCACACACGCACCACTGGTCACACAGCACCACACACGCACCACTGGTCACACAGCACCATCACCACACACGCACCACTGGTCACACAGCACCATCACCACACACGCACCACTGGTCACACAGCGCCACGACACACTCGTCTGCTGAGCGCGAAAGCACCGCCTTCTCCGGCTCCATGTAGATGCATGCCTGCTTCTGTGGTGTTTGAGTTGGCATTCATCATCATCATCCTCATCGCCATCATCATCATCATGGTCCTCATCATCATCATCATCATCATCATCATCATCATCATCATCAGCTCCACCTTATCGACCAACTCCTTCTGGATGGTCTTCTTCACATCTTGAACCTTCTTGCCCTCGTATCCCTTCACCAGCATCACCTGATGATGGTAGCAATGGTGGTGATGATGATGATGATTACTGATGATGATAATGATGATGATGGTGGTGGTGATGATGATGATTACTGATGATGATAATGATGATGATGGTGGTGGTGATGATGATGATAATGATGATGGTGGTGGTGGTGATGATGATGATAGGTCCTCCCACTCACTCCCTCATAGAAGCCTCGCATGTACACCTTGTCTTTCGCCTCTGCCAACTTGTCCTTGTCGTTCTGACTCTGAATCTGTGTGTGTGCGTGTTTGTGTGTGTGTGTGTGTGTTTGTGTGCGTGTGTGTGTGTGCATAATTTACCCATCTCTCCCCTTCACCACCTCACCATCACCCCCTTCCCACCTCCCGCCCCCCCACCTTCAACTCCTGACAAGCCTTCTCGGCAGACCTGCTCGAGTAGCCAGGTATGCTGATGATCTCAACCAGCTCATACGGCAACACCATCTCGTCCTTTATGCCGTACTTTTCCCTGAACGCCTGTGGTAGTCATGGTGATGATGATGATAGTATGAAAACAAACACACACACGCACACACATACACAAACACACGCACACACAAACGCACATACACACACACACGCACACACACACACACACACACACACACACACATACACACACACATACACACACACATACACACACACACACACAAACACACACCTTCTTGTTCTTGAGGTCGAGCAGGGCAGCGTAGTCGTCAGGAGAGTCACTAGGAACACTCGTCACCACGCCTGTGCCTGTGTGTGTGTGTGTGTGTGTGTGTGTGTGTGTGTGTGTGTGTGTGTGTGTGTGTGTGTGTGGGTAGTTGGATTTGTGAATGGTTGTGTGGGTATGATGGATTGAAAGAAAAACGATAATTTAGTGATTTGAAAAAGAGATAGAAGAAAAATGCTTGAGTAGATGAATAGATTCATACGCCCTTCATTGCATTCAAAATCTCACAACCACCACCATCAACCCCCCTCCCCCCTTCCACCACTGCCACCCACACCATCAACCCCCCTCCCCCCTTCCACCACTGCCACCACCACCATCAACCTCACCCCCCCTACTACAACACGCACCCTTCTCTTCCTTGATGGAGAGCATGGGCAGGACGTAGATGCGGTCGTACGAGGCGAGAGGGGCATGCAGTGCACTTCCGATCAGCTCCTGTCGTCGTGTGGTGGTGTGCTTTGGTGGCATGGAATGAGAGGTATTGTGGTGGAGTGATGGAAGAATGAGATGAGTGTGGTTGGTGTAGTTGTTGGACGATTTCTTCATGCATTCACCTCCACAACCACACCACCGCCACTACACCACCCCAACCACCACCACAACCACAACCACCACTACAACCACCACCACACCACCACAACCACCACATCACCACCGCCACAACCACACCACCACCACAACTACCACCAACACCACAACCACACCACCACCAAAACCACCACAACCACCACCACAACCACCACCACCACACCACCACCACAACCACCACCACCACAACCACACCACCACCACCACAACCACACCATCACCACCACAAACACACCACCACCACAACCACCACCACACCATTACCACAATCACCTCTCCTCTGATCTCCACCAACACTCCATACTCCCCATTGCGCTCGGTAAAACCCTGCAACAAAATAATAATAACAATGGAAAAAAATTATTATATTACATTTTAATTTTAAATATTCAAATTTTGAATACTTTCATAAATTATGATTATAATTAGATTTAAATGAGAATTGAAGACGAAGTGAGGGTCTGTGGAGAGGAGGCATGAGAGAGTACTTGGTAGGCCATGTTGCGGGCAGCCCTCCTACTGCACACAAACACTTCGTTGTGCACCGTCTTGAAGGCGATGTACCTGTGTGGCGGTGGTAGAGTGCAAGTGTGGTGGTGGTTGTAAGATGGTGCTTTTGTGAACTTTGGTGACCATCCCTTCCCCTCTGGCGCCACTGACGTGATGGTGGGGTGCACCCAGCAGTTGGTCTGACCAAACATCGTCTCAGGTCGCAAGGTGGCTGCCACGAGGAAGGTGGCAAGGCTCTTCGAAGCTGTTCTGTCGTAGGTGGGAGGAGGCTTTGGTGCTTGGTGGGGAGGATGTGGTTGGTGCTTGGTGGAGAGAATGTGGTTGGTGCTTGGTGGGGAGAATGTGGTTGGTGCTTGGTGGGGAGAATGTGGTTGGTGGTTGATGGGAAGAATTTGGTTGGTGCTTGGTGGGGAGAATGTGGTTGGTGCTTGGTGGGGAGAATGTGGTTGGTGCTTGGTGGGGAGAATGTGGTTGGTGCTTGGTGGGGAGAATGTGGTTGGTGGTTGATGGGAAGAATTTGGTTGGTGCTTGGTGGGAGGAATGTGGTTGGTGCTTGGTGGGGGGAATGTGGTTGGTGCTTGTTGAGGGGCAAGTAGTTGTATTCTTTCAGCATATTTAACGTTCAAGCCCTCGACCTTTTTCCTGAAACACTATTCCTCACAACTACATTGAAAGACCACCATCCGACCATCAGCACCCACCATCGCCCACTGCCCCACCACATCACTACCATGACCACCGACTTGAGCTTCTGAGGCATCTCCTCGAGCACTCTCATCTTCACCAGAGTGTACTCCTGCGGACCCACGCCCTGTCAGGTAGTCGTGTTTGTGTGCTGTAGCTGAGTGTAAAAATTATTGGAGCACTGCGCACAACACTGCACACAACAACACTGGACACACAAGAGCGCATACACTGCACACACAACAACAGCGCATGTGCACACCTCTCCAGTGCTCCTGTCGTGATCCATGCATGGTTGAGCGTCCTTCGGAGAGAAGATCGTGTATCTGAACGGATGGTCAAATCATGGTCATCATCATCATCACCACCACCACAAACATCATCATCATCATCATGCTACAGCGCATCTTAGGACCTCTTCCCGAAGTTGACTCTGTTCCTCCGCTTGAGAGTGCTGTACTGCCACTTGACGAACGAGTCGTAGAAGGCGTTCGCGTCTGTCGTGATGAAGGAGCGTCTCCAGTCGATCTGTCGTCGTCGTCATCGTAGTGAGAAGGTCAACCAATCAGTCACTAATTATTTGTATAGCGCCCTTTACTAAGTGAACAAAAGCGCTCAGCCATCACGTTTTGAAAAAATACGTCTTCAGGCCTCGACGGAAAGTTATGAGTGACTTAGTTGAAGTTAAAGAAGAGGGTAAAGAATTCCATAAAAGAGGACCACAGTAAGAAAATGAACGTTTAGCAAAAGAGTGTTTAACTGGAAAACGAAAAGAACGCTTAAAGGTAGATGATCTTAGACCAGATTTAGGGTGTTGTTTAATTAGATTTTTAAGATAAATTGGAGCATTACAGTTATGAATTTTAAACATATTTAGGCATATTTTTAAAATATGGTGGTGGTGGTGGTGATAAGATGGTGGTGTGGTAGTGAAAAAGAAATAGTGGTGGTAGTGGTGAGAAGACAGTGGTGGTGTGGTAGTGAAGAAGAAGTGGTGCTTGCGTTTTTGAAATAATGAAACCACTTTGCTCACCTTCAGGCCGAGGGACTTGAGGTCGGCAGTGGCGATGGGAGGGAAATAGTGCAGCCAGTGGACGGGGTCAGAGAAGAGGAGAATATCTTGGTCGCTGAGGCCGAGCGACTGCATGATCTGCCACTGGTGCTTCAAGCCACCCGTCTTCGCTGCCACCTTGCTCTGTGGTGGTCGCCTCAGGTGCAAGTCTTTGTCAGATTTGATTTGATTTATTGGATTTGAATAAAGTTTACTTTTTTTCCTTTAGACGGGTCCTTGATCATCGGTTCAGAATCAGCTGGTTTATCTTCCTTGGGAGCTTCCTCCTTGGGGAAGACTGGAGGGAAGCCAAAGTCAGCCACCTCCATCTTCAACTTGTCCGCGCATGCCTTGGAAATGAAAAAGATTCTTACAACGCATTTCTTTGAAAAAAACCATTTATCGCTATCATCATCATCCTCATCATTATCATCATCATCCTCATCATCAGCTCCACTCACCTTGATGGGCATTCCGGTGCAGTGGAAGCCAAATGGAAAGAGACACTTCTTGCCCAGCAGACGATTGAAGCCAATGGCAAACTATGAGGTTAGTCAAAGGTTAGTCATGTGTGTTGACTCTACTAATGCAAATGATGCCTTGAAGGGCTAGCAAGTGACAGAAAGTTGCATGTGCCTACCTCGCATTTGGAGAGGGAGAAGGTGTGACCGAGATGCAGCTTGCCGTTCATGTAAGGGTAAGGAAACGTCACAAAGAACTTCTCACTTGCATGGGTGTTCAAATGTGGGGGATGATAATGATGATTATTGATTAGAAACTCAAAACTTTAGAGACATTTTCTACATTCACACACACACACACACACACACACACACACACACACACACACACACACACACACACACACACACACACACACAACTAACCATTCTGAGTCATCGGCTGGTGCATCCGCCTCGAACACCTTTCTGTCTTCCCATTGCTTCTGCACCGCCCTCTCAATCTCGAGGAGACTGTCTAGCTTCGCAGTCCCTTTCCTTTGTGCCATTTTCTGTAATTAAAACTTTACTGTCATTCAATAAGCAAGGAAGTCTGCTGCAATAGAACACGTTTTACTTTTTTATTAATTGAACATGAATACAATTAACTTTTTTGACCGGTTAACTTTTATCTATATCAGGATACAATTATATGATAAAAGTAAGTAGAATTTAACTTACACTTTAATAATTAAGTTTAATTTAAAGTTAAAGTTAAGTTTAAAAGGAGATAGCGCAATGCAGATAATGGGTGAGCAAAGAATGAACTTCAAATTTGTGCTTAATAGAAAAACAAATTTTTAAAACCTTTTTTTAAAAATTATATACAAAATGAACGTATAAAACAAATTTGTAAAAAAATTGAATTTTTAGTTTCCATGACGATTCATAAACTGAGAAATAGGTATCTTCCACACTAGAAGAATTCATGTTCAATGAATTTACATCACTAGATTTCTTCCACTAGTGAATACAAATTAATTTGTGGGTAAAACTTCAATGAGAAAAGGTCATGCATGAATTCAACAACTTTATACAAAAGCAAAAAGAAAAGGTACAGAGTGAGAATAAAAGGCGACATTCTAAAGTTGTCAACAATGGCTTCACAATTCAACAAAATCAACAAGATGTAAAAGCTTCTTATAAAACTATTAAAAAATATATTTAAACATTATATTGATAATAAATTAGCCAACACATAGAAGAATAGAATAAATGTCATTCCACTCAACTCAATACTTTGCAGCTCTCTGAGACATTGAAGAGCAAATACAAGTTCAACAGTAACCAGGTGAGTTGAATGCCTTCGAGTTTGGTTTTCAAATCTGATCAAACTGGTCTATGTACATCATTAGAAGGAGGAAATGCAGATGCCTCAACGCTGGTTACGCAAGCATTCTCACTCTCTCAGGACTTGCAAACAGCCTCCAAAAGCAGCCGCGTCCCCAACGACCCCTTCAAGAGACTTCCAAGCACGTACAGCTTGAACCGAATAAACCAAAATGGCGACCACTCTGCAGGAGACGGCCTCTTCTCGAAGCTGGGCTCGTACCAACACGAACGCAATCGTCTGCAGGAGGTCAGGAGGCAGGAGTACAAGCAGATGATGAGTCAGGTGAGTGAGGGGTCGTCGTCTTCCTACGGCGGTGCTGTATTGACTGCCACTACTACTACTACCATCATCACCAACATTATCACCACCATCATCATCGTCATCAAAACTATCACCAACTCGATAGAAGCTGCAGGGAGGCAGAGAAGGAGGCAGGGAGGGAGGCAGAGAGGGAGGCAGCAGGAGTGAGGCGTCAACGCCAACGTACGAAGACCTTCTCGAGAGGAAGAGGAGGCAAGAAGCCACCTACAGGTGCTGTCATATTATGATGACGATGTTCAATATGATGAAGATGATGATGATGATGATGATGAGGATGATGATGATGATGATGATGAAGATGATGATGACGCTGAAGATGATGATGACGATGTTGATGATGATGATGATGATGATGACGATGATGGTGAAGATGATGATGACGATGATGGTGAAGATGATGATGACGATGATGGTGAAGATGATGATGACGGTAATTGGCAGAGTTAAAAAGATTAACAAGAACAATCTAACACTCGCATGCTTCTCCATTAAGCAACTCTATTCTTCCATTTCTCTTCCATCAATCCATTCCTCCATCCATCAATCCATTCCTCCGTATTTCATCCTTCAATCCTCCATCCTTCCAACACAGGAAGCTCTCAGGCCCTGGTTTGGCGCCCTTCACAACGAAGGCCTCTTCCACACACGCACTCGAGCAGGCAAACAACAGGAGGAACAGTGCCTTGCAGCGAGACATCTTCCAGATCGGACATGGCACGGAGAAGGAAGGAGCGAGGAGGAAGAAGGAGGAGTACGCCAGGGATCTGCTGAGTCAGATCGAAGCCAAGAAGTTCGTCTGCTTGTACTCAGTGTATCACTAAATGTGCACTCAGTGTATCACTAAATGTGCACTCAGTGTATCACCAAATGTGCACTCAGTGTGTCACCAAATGTGAACCTACTTTTGATGTCCGCAAGGCATCGCTGCAACGTTTTCGAATACGTTTTTTTATCCGTTCCAACATTTTATAGATTTTGTTGAGCAGCTTCAAGTGTTGTGAGAATCTGCTTTGTCACATCCGCCAGGAAGGCGTCACACACTGGAGACTCTAGCCACAAGATAACCCACCAAAACAGCAACAACAACAACAATGACCACTACAACAATGCCAACTACAACAACAGCAATAACAACAGTAATAACTACAAAAACAACAACAACAACAACAAAAAAGGGAATAACGACAACAACCAGACATTTTTAAACCATCAAGATAATGGTGATGGTGCTGATGATGATGAAGTCAAGCAGGAAGCGAGGAGGTCTGTGGCCAGAAGACCAAGGTGGGTTTAGGCAGGTCAGATGGGTGTTGAGGCAGGTCAGGTGGGTGTTTAGGCAGGTCAGGTGGGTGTTGAGGTGGCAGGTAGGTGGGTGTTGAGGTGGCAGGTCAGGTGGGTGTTTAGGCAGGTCAGGTGGGTGTTGAGGCAGGTCAGGTGGGTGTTGAGGTAGCAGGTCAGGTGGGTGCTGAGGCAGGTCAGGTGGGTGTTTAGGCAGGTCAGGTGGGTGTTGAGGTGGCAGGTAGGTGGGTGTTGAGGTGGCAGGTCAGGTGGGTGTTTAGGCAGGTCAGGTGGGTGTTGAGGTGGCAGGTCAGGTGGGTGTTGAAGTGGCAGGTCAGGTGGGTGTTGAGGTGGCAGGTAGGTGGGTGTTGAGATGGCAGGTCAGGTGGGTGTTGAGGTGGCAGGTCAGGTGGGTGTTGAGGTGGCAGGTCAGGTGGGTGTTGAGGTGGCAGGTCAGGTGGGTGTTGAGGTGGCAGTTCAGGTGGGTGTTGAGGTGGCAGGTCAGGTGGGTGTTGAGGTGGCAAGTCAGGTGGGTGTTGAGATGGCAAGTCAGGTGGGTGTTTAGGCAAGTCAGGTGGGTGTTTAGGCAAGCCAGGTGGGTGTTGAGGTGGCAGGTCAGGTGGGTGTTGAGGTGGCAGGTCAGGTGGGTGTTGAGGTGGCAGGTCAGGTGGGTGTTGAGGTGGCAGGTCAGGTGGGTGTTGAGGTGGCAGGTCAGGTGGGTGGATGGCAGGTCAAGTGGGTGTTGAGATGGCAGGTCAGGTGGGAGTTTAGGCAGGTCAGGTGGGTGTTGAGATGGCAGGTCAGGTGGGTGGATGGCAGGTGCTCTTTAAAGTCTGCATCATTTCTTGAGTATGATTCAACGCATTCAATCGATTGCAAATCAGCATAAACCATCCTCATCAATTCCACCCTCCAGTTTCCTCTCAGACTTGTCCTCCATGACACCCAACCAACTACAACAGCTGCAACAGCAACAACAACAAATGCAACAGCAGCTTCTGCAGCAACAAATGTTGCAACAACAACTTCTACAACAACAACTCATGCAACAGCAACAACAACTTCTATTGCAACATCCGCAACAACACACCATGCACTACAACACTGCGCCACAAGCACCCAACCACCAGCACCCCTCTTACCAGCAACAACAACAACAACAACCTCACCAGCTCCCCAGGCATCCCATTTGCAATCTTTCCTCCTCAATTCGATTTAAAATTCTTTTGAATATTCACACGTTCCCAGCCATCAACAACTCACACACCCTCAAATAGCAAACTCTTTGCTCACTTATAACTCTAAGACAACATTATTTATCGAAAAAATAATTCTTTTATTAGGAAAAATTTAGATAAATATCATTCTAAAATCTCCGAAGTTTGTGAAAATTTACGTTAGTCAGTGACTGCCTCTGAAGCAAGCACCACTCCACCACACCACTTCACTTCACCACCACACCACACCACTTCATCACATCACCACACCATCACACCACACCACTTCATCACATCACCACACCACTCCACCACACCACCACACCACACCATCACTCCACTACATCACACCACTCCACCACACCACTCCACCACACCACCACACCACACCATCACACCACTCCACCGCACCACCACACCACACCATCATCACCACTCTACCACACCACACCACACCATCATCACCACTCCACCACATCACACCATCATCACCACACCACCACACCATCACCATCATCATCATCACCACTACAGTTTCCTCACTGACGACGCCATCAACGATCGACTTAGTCTCCTGAACAGCGTCACAAACGACCACAACAAACACAACAACAATAACAACAACAACAACAACAACTACAGTCAAAATGATTATCATCATCATCAGCACACCCGCAACGACGTTGATGACGTCAGAAAGAGACTGGACTTCGCCGATGGCGACAAGGAGTCGAACTCGGAACCTCTGGGACTCGTCGACGCTCTAGGGTTTGTGTGGAGAGCTGGAAAAGTGTTGGCGTGTGAGAAGCTGTTGCATTGTTTGGTCGCAGTGGACCAAGTGCAGTATGATTGATTGTCAACCACTCAGCCACTAACACACTGAACATCTTTACACCACCATCCATTCCGCCTGCAATCATCATCATCACATCCCCCCTTCCTCCTCTTCCCTCTCTTGTTGCTGCAGACGAGGGGACGATGCGAGGAACCATCCCAGCAAGAAGAGGGAGTACCAGAGGCAGTTGCAGCTGCAGGTGGAGGGGGGGGGGAAGGGAGAAATTGTTTTGCTCTGGTTGACCTCATTGACTTTACTATAAGTGGTTAATACTTAGGTGGTCTTGCAGATCGTCTGCGTTTGCGCCACTTGACAGACACTTGCAACATGACAGATTGAGGAGAGGAGAAAGAGGAAGGAGGAGGAGAAGAAGGAGAGGGAGTTGTATGACATGCAGTTCGTCGTAGTCCCCCAAGGCACCATCCCTCTGCACAATGGTTGTATCGATGGGTGCATGCATGGATGAATGCATGGATGGATGGATGCATGGGTGCATGGATGGATGGATGGATGGATGGATGCATGGATGGATGCATGGATGGATGGATAGATGGATGCATGGATGGATGCATGGATGAATGCATGGGTGCATGGATGGATGGATAGATGGATGGTTGGATGGATAGATGGATGGATGGATGGATGGATGAATGCATGGGTGCATGGATGGATGGATAGATGGATGGTTGGATGGATAGATGGATGGATGGATGGATGGATGAATGCATGGGTGCATGGATAACCTACCTTAAACCTGACAGAAACTCAATACGACGACGAAGAGGAGAGAGAAGAAGTGGTGTTGAAGGCGCCAGTGAAGCGGGAAGGCCAGCACCAAGACACCTCTCCCGCCCAGGCCTCCAGTGCCGACAGGCTGACCCATGCGAGGGGAGGCAATGGCATCTTCGGAGAGCCCATGGCGAGTCCTCGAATAATTATTCGTTCGAGTCCTCGATTCATTATTCGTTCGAGTCCTCGATTTATTATTCGTTCGAGTACTCGCTGTAGAGTGGTGCACTGCCCAGTAATAGAGCTCAAACAAATTGTAAAACTTTAAAAGTAAAAAATGAACTATTTGAAAGATTGATGATAGTTGTTTATTCATTTATGAAAGAGTGAGGAGCAGAAGAAGGCGAAGTCGAGTTACCAGGACGAGCTGCGCAAGCAGGTGCTCCATCACCCGCCCTCTCATCAGACCACTGCATCTTCCATCATCATCATCACTTCATCATCTTCCATCATCATCATCACTTCATCATCTTTCATCATCATCATCACTTCATCATCTTCCACCATCATCATCACTTCATCATCTTCAATCATCATCATCACTTCATCATCTTTCATCATCATCATCACTTCATCATCTTCCATCATCATCATCATCACTTCATCATCTTCCATCTTTATGCACTTTCAACCAATCAATCAAGAAAATGAATTTATATAGCGCTTTAAGAAAATTCGAAACTTTGGATGAATTCTCTTTGATTCAGATTGAAGACAAGAAAAGAAGAGAAGAAGAAAGAAAGGAGAAGATGAGGAAGGAAGAGGAGGAGGAGTTGAGGAAGATGGAGAGGTACAACGAGGAGGTGAAGCAGAAGTACGAAGAGGAACTCAAGAAGACAGAAGAGAAGAGGAAGGAGGTTTGCAAGAGATGGAGGGTGGTGCTTTGGTGGGAGGAAAGCATCTGGTTAGTAATTAAATAAATTATCGATTGATTAAGCAGGACGAAAGAAAGGCTCAGCTGTTCATAAAGAGGAGAGATGATGAGGAGAGGGAGAGGCTGGAGAAGCAGCAAGAGAAGAAGAAGTTGCGAGAGGAGGAGCAGCTGAACAAGAAGGTTTCCACTTTTTTTATCCCATATTTATTATTCATTGTTATTCTTTTTTATCATAAGTTTCATGTTTTAATTTGATTTGATTTGATTATTATTTCTCCTAATTGATTTTAATTATTTAACTCAATCTTCATGCGATAGAATTTAAGAAGTGAATGTTACAGACCACTCGACAAGTGGCAGGCGCATCAGGGTCGTCGAAGGAAGAGGAGGGGACAGTCAGTGTGGTGAGGAGGTTCCCGCAGGAGATGGACAGACCCATCGTCGTGTGAGTCTGTATGTGTGTGTGTGTGTGTGTATTTGTGTGTGTGTGTGTGTTTGTATGTGTGTGTGTGTGTGTGTGTGTGTGTGTGTGTGTGTGTGTGTGTGTGTGTGTGTGTGTGTGTGTGTGTGTGTGTGTGTGTGTGTGTGTGTGTGTGTGTGTGTGTGTGTGTGTGTGTGTGTGTGTGTGTGTGTGTGTGTGTGTGTGTGTGTGTGTGTGTGTGTGTGTATTTGTGCTTCGTGCTGTGTGTCTTCTCGCAGTGCAATAACTATAATAATAATCATATAAGAGCATATCGTTGTGGCTTGTAATGCTTGTGCCTTTCTCTCTCGTTCCATCGGCAGGAAGAACTCTGGCAAGTACAACTTCGAGGCCTTCTCGAAGGGTTTGTCTCGAGTATTGCACTAGGAACTGCATCCTTTAAAGCATTCATTTTGTTGAAGAAGGAACATTCAACTCAGTAATGACTCCTCGTCCTCGAATGACAGACGCGACCCCAGTGCCGAAGGGGAGTGCTGTCTTCGAGTCAGGGCTCGTCGTGAAGAAGAAAGGAGGAAAGACGCCAAGGAAAGATGAAGAAGATGATGATGATGAGGTTGAAGATGATGATGATGAAAAGAAAAAGATTACTGGGAAAGGTAGGACAACAAATCTTAATAATAATAAAGAAAACATTAATGTTAATAACAAAGTGAAAAAGAAACCTAATGATGATGATGATGATGATGATGGAGATGTAATAGAGAGGAGATCGAAGAAGAAAGACGAGGTCTCTAAAAAAGTGGCTGCTGCTGCTGCAACTGAGGAGTCAGAGGAGGTGTACGCCAACCACAGTGAGGTGCCTAAGATGATGATGATGATGATGCCCAAGCCCGTAGGTAGCAGTGTTAACATGGGTGCTGCTGCTGATGATGATGATGATGATGGGCATGAAGCTGATGAAAGCAGTGATAGTAACGATGACGACGATGATGATGATGATGTCAAGAAGGATGCTGACGATAATCGAAGGGCATCAGTGAACAGGTCTTCGTTCGTCATCAAGAGTTGGTCGGCTCTTCATGAGGCGTTTAATGCCATTCTAGAGAACTTACTCTTGATAGTGATACTTTATGAAACAGTATTCACGAAAAGTTAATTTCAAATGATTTCAGAAAATCCTCAAAGTTCTCAAGACAGCTTCTTTTCCAGTCTCAGGAAGAAGATGGACGCCAGCGATGATGCAGGTGCTTTGTGGCAGGATGCATGGTGTATGGGTGGTTGTACGTGTGCTTGTTGGCGTGGTTGTATGTGTAGATGAAGGTGTGGTTGTAGAAAAAATTTGATGACACACACACACACACACAAACACACACACACACACACACATACATACACACACACACACACACAAGGTGACACCGAGGCGAACAAGGGCTCCAAGCGACGGGCCAAGCGATCCACCTGGAAGAAGGACGACAGAGACGTTGACTTCAGAGAGAAGTACAAGCAGATCCAGAAGGAACTGCAGGTTCCAAACACTCCAGTTACTCTGACGTTCCATTTCACGATAATATTTTCTGTTACTGAAAACAATTGTTTGAGAGTTGAATTTCATGTAGCACAAGGCTGTTCATGCACGCTTAACATTCATGCACAACCTAACCCCGTATGCCTCCCTTGCACAACCCACCAACCCACCAAGGAGGTGGACATGAGGCCCCTCTCCTCCTCCTCCCTCGACCCTGACGAACTGACCAGACACAACGAGAGGAGGCTGCAGAACCTCAAGAAGATGGCTGGTGAGGAGGAGGACTGTCAATAATATTAATACAAAGATGAATAATGATAATAACAAAAACACCAAGAATGCAGTTCAATACTCTATTTAACGCATATGACGTTGATGGAAGCTTCGCGACCACCACGCAGGAGAGGCGATGGACAGCTTGGACAAGTACATCACTCCGCCCAGAAGCAACAGGCGAGTGTAGTTTGGTCAGATAAGCAGTCTGAAGCACTAACGTCCCAAACTGATGCACTAACGTCCCAAACTGATGCACTAACGTCCCAAACTGATGCACTAACGTCCCAAACTGATGCACTAACGTCCCAAACTGATGCCCTAACGTCCCAAACTGATGCACTAACGTCCTAAACTGATGCACTAACGTCCCAAACTGATGCCCTAACGTCCCAAACTGATGCCCTAACGTCCCAAACTGATGCACTCATGTCGCAACTGTCGAATGGAGCAAAGCTATTGGAGACTTAAATATGTGTGCATAGTTCAAGTCAGCACATGTTTAAATGCCTCATTGATGCCCGCCCACACAGACACAACCTGCAATTCGAAGACGTCAGTGACGAAGACTACTGGATGAAACCAAGCCTTAAGAAGTCCATCTAGCGCTGAGCTAGAACTACTACTATTATTACTACTACTAATTCTACTACTACTACTACTACTACTACTACTACTACTACTACTACTACTACTACTACTACTACTACTACTACTACTACTACTACTACTACTACTACTACTACTACTACTACTACTACTACTACTACTACTACTACTACTACTAGAGGTCCTGTGGACACGTATTATCAGAACAATACTGCTGTATAAGCATATCAAGTCCATTAAAGCAATACTTTTATTTAATATTCATAGAAATGATTTTAATTCATTGCACAAAGCTATGTCCAATACAAAGAGATGTGAGATTCAATTGCAAGTTGGTCATTAACTTGATAAATTCACTTTTCATGTTATTCACTTGATGTGTATTCAATTCTTTCACAATGTTACACTACTGCAGAAAGTTACAAATATAATTCTTTCAATTTGATAATTTAATGCGCAATTGAAATTCTTATTGCAATTTGTTTAGGATATTCATGATTTCATCAACTCTGGATTATAGCTTATAAGACATCAAACTGTCTATATACAACCTCTATATTTTATAAATGTATTTTTAGTTTAAAAGAAATAAAAATGATGAGATGTATGTCAGGAGTCTGGGCAGAACTCTGCAATGACGGCAAGCAGCTCATCGATCTCTTCCATACTCAGTCTCTCCTCACTTTCCTCGATCATCAACTGGATTTCCACTGGCGTTCGAGGAAGGCTGTTCACAATCTGCATGATTTAGTTACCAACATCAGGTAAGTTTAAGACGCATGGTGTTTATGCATACAAACCTGTAATTTTTCAGCTTTAGTGAGCTTGAAAGCCTTGAGTTTTTCCATCAAAACTTTGATATTTGAGACATTTTGATTGCCACAGGGAGACGATTCTAAGTACTTTATTAATTCGTAGGTTATTGTGGCAAGATTTTTCTGTTCCATACCAGGTTTAGTTTGACCATTTTTTCCTTCCTTTATATCTTTTAAAAAAGTAAAAACTTCAAAATTACATAATGAAGCAGATCGCTCATTTAAAACATTCATTTTAAAAGTAGTATTTTAAACAAGTGCTTGAAGGTTTGATTTTAAATGCACTTTTAATGCATAGACTTATCAGCAAATGTAGTTCACGGTGTTATTTTTTTGAAAATTACAATTTTTAAAATCATTTTTATGTTTTGATTGATTTATTTTCAATAAAAAAATTATAAGTTTTCTTTGTTTGGTAATACAATTTTTTTATTAATTATCGTTAAAACTTCGTTTGTCTATTTCTATCCTTAATAAAGCATTGAAGTATAACTTTTTAAAAGGTGCCGTTCTATAAAATGTAAAGATAAAAGCATTTAAATTAATTTCTAAAATTCCTGGAAGCTTTTAAGAGAATTTTTAAATATTTAAACCACTCAACATCGATAGTTAATTACAATTATATTTATATTTAAACTTTACTTTTTTTTTCTCATACTATAATTTAAAAAAAGTATATTTATATTTCCAGAATAAAACAAGCATGTCAATCGGAGTTCCTATAAAAGTGCTTAGTGAAGCCGAGGGCCACATAGTTACATGCGAAACAACTACGGGAGAAGTCTACAGAGGTATCGGCTCTTTCTATTTGACAAATATACCACACATTCATATGAATCAATAGATTTCTATAGCGCTCTTTCTTCAAATTCAAGAGCGCTCATATGGAAATAATTTTCTCATTAATTTTATTAATTGCAGGGAAGCTATTAGAAGCGGAAGATAATATGAACTGCCAACTGGCAGGCGTGACAGCAACATACAGGGATGGTCGCACCATGGAGCTGGAGAATGTCTTCATCAGAGGCAGCAAGGTTTGCTGAAGTTTGTTCTCTCTAATAAGTCTTGTTGCATCTTTAGAAGCAAGCAGCCATTACTTTGTAATATCCATTGTCACCTTGTTGAAATTCTCATTATCACGAATGCCTTCAGATAAAATCATCATCACCACGACAGGTCCGGTTCATAATCCTGCCAGACATGCTGAAGAATGCTCCGATGTTCAAGAAGGTGCAGGGCAGGGGAGGGGGCGCAGGCAGGGGCAAGTCAGCTATCCTCAGGGCTCAAGGCACTCTATTTGTTATTTTTTTCACTCAAAGACATTATGTCTCAACCATTATAGACTAATTCCAATTGAATGTATTTTTATAATGGTGATAACTAAGTACAATAATGTAAGAAAGGTTTAACAATGCGTAACTCCCAATAAGATCTTAGCGTCAAGATAAATTGGATGCTTCAACCTCACTCACTGCTCATTAAACATTCAATCACATCATGCAACAGCGGCAAGAGGGAAGGGCAGGGGGGGTGGTTCTGGTGGGGGCATGGGTGCAGGCAGAGGCAAGACTGGATCATCAAACTTCCAGAGGAGATGATGATGATTGTGTTGATTGTGTGGTAGTTGTTCTTATGCGGGTTTTGGTGTCCTTGGCGATGGTAATGATAAGTGTAACCATGGTTGCAATTGATGCTGGTGGTGGCTACCAGGGTTGATGGCTTTATTAGAGATCTTTGGTTACAAGCATTATTATTATTAATATGTACCTAGATTAGTTAATATTTAATATTCTAGAGACAGTTAAACAATTAATGTTTCAATGGTGTAATAAAGTTTCAAAAAATCCTTTTACAAATTTTTCTAAATTTAAAAAAAAAAGAAATAATGTCTATGAGGTCTTGTGACGTCACTTTCAAGAACCTTTGCCTTATACTGGTCTAAAGACATTAAGTTTATTTTGTTTATTATTATTATTTAAGCATTAAGTTTATTTGGCAGTTCAATTAGTAAACTGCCTAAAAGTAGTGGTGTTTTATTTCAACCAATTTTGTTTGACTATAATCACCACCATTGATATTCGAGTTTTTAAATAGACTGTAGAAACGTAATCAAGGGCCTAGAATGATCTGACTTTTTAGGCATTTCATGATGACTAGTTTAGGTCCATCAATATGACAGCAGCACCATGTTGGGGCAACATCTGAAGAAACAATGTCCGACCCTTTATACATTCTTTGCCACTTTCTAAATGAGTATTGCTAAGAATACAGTTACGATTTTAACGCTACAAACTCATTACGACAATGAATATGACTATAATATATGACTAGAAATGTAACGGAAGAACTGAGCAAATGCCCACAAACTGTGAATAGAGGGTTGAATAACGCCTAGAATGTCAACTTACTTTGAGAAATTAAACTATACAGACGTATACCAACAATATCAAATGTTGCTTGAGCTATTTCAACACTGGAATCAAGTAAATTACTTCAACAACGATGCAACAACGCCCACTGCTCATGAAACTAAAAAGTTGAAATAAACTGCAGGAAATACGAATTTCGAAAATATAGGGTACTGGGTGTGTGTATGATGAGGTGGATTGGAGGGTTATGGAGGTTTGGTGAGTTAGTTGGGACCTGGTGGTGAAACCACAAAGTTGAAATAAACTGAAAAAAAGATGAAGTCCAAAAATATAGTACTACTCATGCAGGGACTTTGCAGCACTGCCAGAGACTACAGAGCAAACAACGGCTAGTGATGGAAACTTCCTAGCTAACACAACATAACAAAACGCCAGCAATACTGTGATGGTGGACCTCACAACACTTGACTAATCAGGTCATACTTGCCTGTATTGATGATCTCGATTGAATGGTAACTCCAATGAAGGGTGATATACGCGCCTAAAATGTTAATCTCTAACGAAACTAGATATCTTGGATATTTCAACCTTTCTTAGCCACTGTCTCATCCCTTAGAGGCGCCTCTGTAGAGTGGCTGGGGCGGCTTGGGTGGTGCAGTGGTGGTTGTCTTCCTGGAGGCAGCTTCACAGATCTGTTTCATTCCGTCGAAAGTGAGCTGGAGAGAACGAGCGAACGCCGCTGAGTTGGTGCTTTCCTCCTTCTTGAAGCTGGAGACGCACACGAGGATGCAGTCAGGATGCGGGTTGTAGCAGGCCCCGTAGCCATCCTCTACCACGGGTCCATAGCACATGAAAGCGTCCATTGTGGTTGGCACCTTTGAGTGGGTGGTGGAGGTTTGAGTGGATGGTGGAGGTTTGAGTGGATGGTGGAGGTTTGAGTGGATGGTGGAGGTTTGAGTGGAGGTTTGAGTGGATGGTGGAGGTTTGAGTGGAAGTTTGAGTGGATGGTGGAGGTTTGAGTGGATGGTGGAGGTTTGAGTGGAGGTTTGAGTGGATGGTGGAGGTTTGAATGGATGGTGGAGGTTTGAGTGGATGGTGGAGGTTTGAGTGGATGGTGGAGGTTTGAGTGGAGGTTTGAGTGGATGGTGGAGGTTTGAGTGGATGGTGGAGGTTTGAGTGGATGGTGGAGGTTTGAGTGGATGGTGGAGGTTTGAGTGGAGGTTTGAGTGGATGGTGGAGGTTTGAGTGGATGGTGGAGGTTTGAGTGGATGGTGGAGGTTTGAGTGGATGGTGGAGGTTTGAGTGGATGGTGGAGGTTTGAGTGGATGGTGGAGGTTTGAGTGGATGGTGGAGGTTTGAGTGGATGGTGGAGGTTTGAGTGGATGGTGGAGGTTTGAGTGGATGGTGGAGGTTTGAGTGGAGGTTTGAGTGGATGGTGAAGGTTTGAGTGGATGGTGGAGGTTTGAGTGGAGGTTTGAGTGGATGGTGGAGGTTTGAGTGGAGGTTTGAGTGGATGGTGGAGGTTTGAGTGGATAGTGGAGGTTTGAGTGGAGGTTTGAGTGGATGGTGGAGGTTTGAGTGGATGGTGGAGGTTTGAGTGGATGGTGGAGGTTTGAGTGGAGGTTTGAGTGGATGGTGGAGGTTTGAGTGGATGGTGGAGATTTGAGTGGATGGTGGAGGTTTGAGTGGATGGTGGAGGTTTGAGTGGATGGTGGAGGTTTGAGTGGATGGTGGAGGTTTGAGTGGAGGTTTGAGTGGATGGTGGAGGTTTGAGTGGATGGTGGAGGTTTGAGGGGATGGTGGAGGTTTGAGTGGATGGTGGAGGTTTGAGTGGATGGTGGAGGTTTGAGTGGATGGTGGAGGTTTGAGTGGATGGTGGAGGTTTGAGTGGATGGTGGAAGTTTGAGTGGAGGTTTGAGTGGATGGTGGAGGTTTGAGTGGATGGTGGAGGTTTGAGTGGAGGTTTGAGTGGATGGTGGAGGTTTGAGTGGATGGTGGAGGTTTGAGTGAATGGTGGAGGTTTGAGTGGATGGTGGAGGTTTGAGTGGAGGTTTGAGTGGATGGTGGAGGTTTGAGTGGATGGTGGAGGTTTGAGTGGATGGTGGAGGTTTGAGTGGATGGTGGAGGTTTGAATGGATGGTGGAGGTTTGAGTGGAGGTTTGAGTGGATGGTGGAGGTTTGAGTGGATGGTGGAGGTTTGAGTGGATGGTGGAGGTTTGAGTGGATGGTGGAGGTTTGAGTGGATGGTGGAGGTTTGAGTGGATGGTGGAGGTTTGAGTGGATGGTGGAGGTTTGAGTGGATGGTGGAGGTTTGAGTGGATGGTGGAGGTTTGAGTGGAGGTTTGAGTGGATGGTGGAGGTTTGAGTGGAGGTTTGAGTGGATGGTGGAGGTTTGAGTGGAGGTTTGAGTGGATGGTGGAGGTTTGAGTGGATGGTGGAGGTTTGAGTGGAGGTTTGAGTGGATGGTGGAGGTTTGAGTGGAGGTTTGAGTGGATGGTGGAGGTTTGAGTGGATGGTGGAGGTTTGAGTGGAGGTTTGAGTGGATGGTGGAGGTTTGAGTGGATGGTGGAGGTTTGAGTGGAGGTTTGAGTGGATGGTGGAGGTTTGAGTGGATGGTGGAGGTTTGAGTGGATGGTGGAGGTTTGAGTGGATGGTGGAGGTTTGAGTGGATGGTGGAGGTTTGAGTGGATGGTGGAGGTTTGAGCGGAGGTTTGAGTGGATGGTGGAGGTTTGAGTGGATGGTGGAGGTTTGAGTGGAGGTTTGAGTGGATGGTGGAGGTTTGAGTGGATGGTGGAGGTTTGAGTGGATGGTGGAGGTTTGAGTGGATGGTGGAGGTTTGAGTGGAGGTTTGAGTGGATGGTGGAGGTTTGAGTGGATGGTGGAGGTTTGAGTGGATGGTGGAGGTTTGAGTGGATGGTGGAGGTTTGAGTGGAGGTTTGATTGGATGGTGGAGGTTTGAGTGGATGGTGGAGGTTTGAGTGGATGGTGGAGGTTTGAGTGGATGGTGGAGGTTTGAGTGGATGGTGGAGGTTTGAGTGGATGGTGGAGGTTTGAGTGGATGGTGGAGGTTTGAGTGGATGGTGGAGGTTTGAGTGGATGGTGGAGGTTTGAGTGGATGGTGGAGGTTTGAGTGGAGGTTTGAGTGGATGGTGGAGGTTTGAGTGGAGGTTTGAGTGGATGGTGGAGGTTTGAGTGGAGGTTTGAGTGGATGGTGGAGGTTTGAGTGGATGGTGGAGGTTTGAGTGGAGGTTTGAGTGGATGGTGGAGGTTTGAGTGGAGGTTTGAGTGGATGGTGGAGGTTTGAGTGGATGGTGGAGGTTTGAGTGGAGGTTTGAGTGGATGGTGGAGGTTTGAGTGGATGGTGGAGGTTTGAGTGGAGGTTTGAGTGGATGGTGGAGGTTTGAGTGGATGGTGGAGGTTTGAGTGGATGGTGGAGGTTTGAGTGGATGGTGGAGGTTTGAGTGGATGGTGGAGGTTTGAGTGGATGGTGGAGGTTTGAGCGGAGGTTTGAGTGGATGGTGGAGGTTTGAGTGGAGGTTTGAGTGGATGGTGGAGGTTTGAGTGGATGGTGGAGGTTTGAGTGGATGGTGGAGGTTTGAGTGGATGGTGGAGGTTTGAGTGGAGGTTTGAGTGGATGGTGGAGGTTTGAGTGGATGGTGGAGGTTTGAGTGGATGGTGGAGGTTTGAGTGGATGGTGGAGGTTTGAGTGGAGGTTTGATTGGATGGTGGAGGTTTGAGCGGAGGTTTGAGTGGATGGTGGAGGTTTGAGTGGAGGTTTGAGTGGATGGTGGAGGTTTGAGTGGATGGTGGAGGTTTGAGTGGATGGTGGAGGTTTGAGTGGATGGTGGAGGTTTGAGTGGAGGTTTGAGTGGATGGTGGAGGTTTGAGTGGATGGTGGAGGTTTGAGTGGATGGTGGAGGTTTGAGTGGATGGTGGAGGTTTGAGTGGAGGTTTGATTGGATGGTGGAGGTTTGAGTGGATGGTGGAGGTTTGAGTGGATGGTGGAGGTTTGAGTGGATGGTGGAGGTTTGAGTGGATGGTGGAGGTTTGAGTGGAGGTTTGAGTGGATGGTGGAGGTTTGAGTGGATGGTGGAGGTTTGAGTGGAGGTTTGAGTGGATGGTGGAGGTTTGAGTGGATGGTGGAGGTTTGAATGGATGGTGGAGGTTTGAGTGGAGGTTTGAGTGGATGGTGGAGGTTTGAGTGGATGGTGGAGGTTTGAGTGGATGGTGGAGGTTTGAGTGGATAGTGGAGGTTTGAGTGGATGGTGGAGGTTTGAATGGATGGTGGAGGTTTGAGTGGAGGTTTGAGTGGATGGTGGAGGTTTGAGTGGATGGTGGAGGTTTGAGTGGAGGTTTGAGTGGATGGTGGAGGTTTGAGTGGATGGTGGAGGTTTGAGTGGATGGTGGAGGTTTGAGTGGATGGTGGAGGTTTGAGTGGATGGTGGAGGTTTGAGTGGATGGTGGAGGTTTGAGTGGAGGTTTGAGTGGATGGTGGAGGTTTGAGTGGATGGTGGAGGTTTGAGTGGATGGTGGAGGTTTGAGTGGATGGTGGAGGTTTGAGTGGAGGTTTGAGTGGATGGTGGAGGTTTGAGTGGATGGTGGAGGTTTGAGTGGAGGTTTGAGTGGAGGTTTGAGTGGAGGTTTGAGTGGAGGTTTGAGTGGATGGTGGAGGTTTGAGTGGATGGTGGAGGTTTGAGTGGATGGTGGAGGTTTGAGTGGATGGTGGAGGTTTGAGTGGATGGTGGAGGTTTGAGTGGATGGTGGAGGTTTGAGTGGATGGTGGAGGTTTGAATGGATGGTGGAGGTTTGAGTGGATGGTGGAGGTTTGAGTGGAGGTTTGAATGGATGGTGGAGGTTTGAGTGGATGGTGGAGGTTTGATTGGATGGTGGAGGTTTGAGTGGATGGTGGAGGTTTGAGTAGATGGTGGAGGTTTGAGTGGAGGTTTGAGTGGATGGTGGAGGTTTGAGTGGATGGTGGAGGTTTGAATGGATGTTTGAGTGGAGGTTTGAGTGGATGGTGGAGGTTTGAGTGGAGGTTTGAGTGGATGGTGGAAGTTTGAGTGGAGGTTTGAGTGGATGGTGGAGGTTTGAGTGGAGGTTTGAGTGGATGGTGGAGGTTTGAGTGGAGGTTTGAGTGGATGGTGGAGGTTTGAGTGGATGGTGGAGGTTTGAGTGGATAGTGGAGGTTTGAGTGTATGGTGGAGGTTTGAGTGGATGGTGGAGGTTTGAGTGGAGGTTTGAGTGGATGGTGGAGGTTTGAGTGGAGGTTTGAGTGGATGGTGGAGGTTTGAGTGGATGTTTGAGTGGAGGTTTGAGTGGATGGTGGAGGTTTGAGTGTATGGTGGAGGTTTGAGTGGATGGTGGAGGTTTGAGTGGAGGTTTGAGTGGATGGTGGAGGTTTGAGTGGATGGTGGAGGTTTGAGTGGAGGTTTGAGTGGAGGTTTGAGTAGATGTTTGAGTGGAGGTTTGAGTGGAGGTTTGAGTGGATGGCGTGGTTGGGGAGGAGGGGAAGGGAGATTAATGGAACCTCGTGCCATGGTGACACTAGAAAAACGATTTTCCGATTATAAAAGGAATATGAATCGATTCTTTGAAATCTGAATATAAGAAACAACTAAATATACATAAAGCAAAGAAAGAATACGAAAAACCACATATCTATAAATTAAAGGAAGGTTAAAAAGCCACACAGACATAAAGAAAAGACGGAAATTGCGCAAGATCGACAGCATGCAATTGTGAGGGAGTTAATGACAGCAGTGGAAGATAGTGAGAGACGAGGGTCAAGCGAGAGGTCGTAGCTGACTGCAGCCTGAGGCGTGATGCGTGCACTTGCTTGGCCTCTTCGAACCGCATGCGCAAGTTATTGCGTAATGGAAGGAGTGAGTTTGACCCGTCAAGGAGGATGGAGGGTGTGATGGTTGTTTGCAAGTTTGTAGTGGTTAGAAATGACAAAAAAATGGTTTGAAAAAAATTTAAATTAAAAAAATAAGAATAAAAATATCATTAATAATAATGGTAATTTTTTTCTGAAACATTGAAAGTGATTGTTGTAATGGGCGAGAACCTGGCTGGTGGAGAGGATGAACTTGTTGGAGTGAAGGTAGGAGGGGTCAGTAAAGATGGCGGGCAAGGGCAGCGAGGAATCTTCTGCGATCTGTCTCAGACCCAGCAGGTGGTTGTCGATGCCCTCTCCCAGGATCGCCTGTGCATGTTTGCAGTTTGGGTGGCTGCACCAAGTGCTTGGAGATTACAAGTTGGAAATTATTATTATTATAATTCTGGTTATTATTATTATTATTAATAATAATATTCTCAATATTATTCTGACCTGGACCATGATGGTCGTCTGCTTCTTGACCGCCTTGCGCAGAAGATCCAGCTTTTCTTCATCCTTTTGAGACGAGCATCAATAATAATAATAATAAAATAAATGAAATAATAAAAATATTAACAATCTCCCAACCCACCTCACCTCCACATCCTTCCTCCCACCAACCCACCTCACCTCCACATCCCTCCTTCCACCAACTAATTTCACCTCCACAACCCTCCAACGCACCATCCCACCTCCCCCTCACATCCTTCCTCCTACGAACCAACTCCCCTCCACAACCCTCCATCCACCAACTCACCTTCCTTCCACAACCCTCCTCCCACCCACCAACTCACCTTTCCTCCACAACCCTCCTCCCACCCACAAACTCATTTCCCCTCCACAACCCTCCTCCCACTCACCAACTCACCTTCCCTCAACGACCCTCCTCCCACCAACCAACTCCTTTCAACAACCCTCCTCCCACCCACCAACTCACCTTCTCTCCACACCCCTCCTCCTACCCACCATCTCACCTTCCCTCCACAACCTTCCTCCCACCCACCAACTCTACTCCCCTCCACACCCCTCCTCCCACCCACCAACTCACCTCCCCTCCACACTCCTCCTCCTTCCACCAACTCACCTCCCCTCCACAACCCTCCTCCCACCCACCAACTCACCTCCCCTCCACAACCCTCCTCCCACCAACCAACTCACCTCCCCTCCACACTCCTCCTCCCACCAACCAACTCACCTCCTCTCTACACTCCTTCTCCCACCCACCAACTCACCTCCCCTCCA
>OX030959.1:4433740-4471240 GCA_943735955.1 Piscicola geometra | reverse complement strand
ATTGTGCCTGCAACAAAAGTCTTCGACAAGGCAGATGGGAGGCTACGTGTGGGACGATGAGGAAGGAAGGAAGAGTTTTGGAGCTATTTGTTTTATTCAATTGCAAGTAAATGAGTCGATGTCATATGAAAATCGATGTACAAAAAGACGTGGAAAGAATAAAAGATAGAATGGAAGCATACAAGGAGAAAGAGTTGAAGAGCGGGACAAACAGAGAGGCATGAGTGGATGGAGAATGCTCTCGGAATATTGATTCTGAAAGCAAGCAGTATCGACCGAGCGAAGAAAGAAAGGTTGGATGAGGACTGAGGAGGAGGAATGAGGGAGTGCTGTGTGTGTCATATGTTGCGTTCTGGAGAGAAGAAATCGATCGCTATCTTCATGTTCTTCCTGCAGTGTGTCTGCGTGTTCTTCTGTGTGCTTTCTTATCTCCTTCGTTATCTCCATTATTTGTCTCTTCGGACTCAGGAGAACACTAAACTGCCTCTGAAGTTGTTAATATTTCCATTCTCCGTCTTCCAAACCTGATAGGCGCCATTTTCAAGATACGAAACACCCTTCCTTCCTTCATTTTGAAGGCAATTCTATTTGGGGTTGCTTCTACAAAAGTTATCACGACAGAAACACCCATTCATGTGTCTTCATTTCATCTCGGCAACTGAATCCGATGCAGAAGACGCGTTCTTATTTACGTCCATTTTGTCTCGCGTGTGAAAACATCGCGTCACAATGAAAGAAGTTTTCTCGCTTGTTTGCACTCTGGCACGCTCTAATTGGAACTTTTAAAGCCTCTCCATCTCAATAGTAAAGTGTGGATGGAAGGAGAGCTTTCTGAAAAAGGAATAGTCTGGCAATTTATGAGATTAAGTCAACGAAACGAGCCTTCTGCATCACCGCATTTGCACCACACACCATTTCGACTCCAGTGCACCTCCAACACATTTCCCCAGCAGACAGAGCCACCACTTCCCCTTATCAGCTTTAAAACACTCCATCGAGCCTTTCTAAGGGAGCGTGGGCGTGCATTGAGTGTTTGCACGCAGCCTTATGTGCGTGTAACATTCCTGCTGATTGAAACATCCAGATGCAACCACACTCACAAGGCACCCTCACCGCCCCTCCACACAACCCACATTCGATTTGATGCGCTCAAACTCTCACGTCCGCTTGTTGTATGTACTTGCTTACGAAGAAACCATTCATTATCCCTTCATTCTAGCCTCCTTCACCCCCCACTCACATCCCATGCACACGTATACACAAATACCTATATATATATATATACATATATATAAACACACAAATGGTCCACACATCAATACACCCGTACATATAAACATACGCATCAAACACCCATCAAGAGCCGATCCACCCACTGAGCACTTTCGATATTGTGTCACACTCATCTGTACACCTACCCACCCCCTTCCACATACACCCATCTGTACACCTACCCACCCTCTTCCACATACACCTATCTGTACACCTACCCACCCTCTTCCACATACACCCATCTGTACACCTACCCACCCCCTTCCACACACACCCATCTGTACACCTACCCACCCCCTTTCACACACACCCATCTGTACACCTACCCACTCCCTTCCACACACACCCATCTGTACACCTACCCACCCCCCTTCCACATACAACCATCTGTATATCTACCCACTCACCACCCACCAACGACCAACCCCCCCCCCAACCACACACCAACCACCCACCAACCACCCACCAACCACCCACCAACCAGCCACCAACCACCCACCAACCACCCACCAACCACCCACCAACCACCCACCAACCACCCACCAACCACCCACCAACCACCCCAAACGACGAACCGTCAAATCCCACTCTGGGTACTCAGCGGTGTCTTGCGAGGCAACCCTGTCGAGGTAGAGTCTCACCGGATGGTTCTTTTCTCTGGCTGAGCGGTGTTTCATCAACTGCACGCCCCTCATCGGACTGACCGACATGCACGAGAAGTCCTTGGTCACTTCCATTTGAGACTTTGCTGTGATGTTGCTGTGGTGGTGTGATGTTGGTTGTGGTGTTGTTGGTGTGGTGGTGGTGCTGTTACTGGTGGAATGGTTGTGGTGTGGGAGTGTTGTCAGGGTGGTGGTGTTGTTGTTGGTGGTGTGATGGTGATGGTGTGGGAGTGGTGTGGGGGTAGTGTCAGGGTGGTGGTGTTGTTGTTGTTGGTGTGATGGTGGTGGTGTTGTTGTTGGTGTGATGGTGATGGTGTGGGGGTGGTGTGGGGGTGGTGTGGGGGTGGTGTGGGGGTGGTGTGGTGGTGGTGGTGTGAGAGTGGTGTGGTTGTGATGTGGCGGTGGTGTGGTTGGGTTATTTAGTGTGGAGGTTTGGAAGCGAGTTGAAACTCTTTTTTATGAATAGTTTGTGGGGGTTGAAGGGTGCTGTGTTTCAATGGTTGTTTAGATGTTTTCTTTATGAGAAAAAAAAAACTTATTTTCTTTATGATTTTTAAAAGATTATTTCTTCGAGCTTGAGATGATTAAGCGTTTCTCAGTTCAAAGCTCACAAATTATGAAATGAAAAAAATGTTTTTACTACGATGAAGCTAAAAAGAGAAAATGTATAAAAATGGTATTAAGTTGTTTTTATTTTATGCTTCACGCCCTTCAAAATGCATTCCACAAAGTCCTGGAACACTTCTCATTTGCACTCCCAATCAATCAAGCGATATGCAAGGGAATGAAAAACTTACTTCAAAATGAAAAAAGTAAAAGACAAAATAAATCCAAAGCATAAAAACGCAAAAAATAGATTTAAAAAAACAGAGAGAAAAAAATAGTGTTGAATAAATAATATTGCAAAAAGTGCGTGCGAGGAGAACAGCACGCGGTGTGGAAGGGGCGTTGCGATAAGAAATAGGCGCTCGCACGTGTGACGTAAGTGAGCTTGGTCCCACCTCCTCCTCTGATGGAGCGCTGCTGCATCCAATCAAAAGGTGCCTGCAGCCGACACTCAGGCTCGAGAGTTTTTCTCGCTGTTTTTTTGCAATAGTTTTTCTTGCGCTCATTTATCGATTTTTCGTTTCCATGGAGAGAAATTTATCGAGTGTTTTTAATCAAAGGGTGTTTTTGGCGATCGGATGGAAGGATTGTTTCGACGCTTTGAGGGAGAAACTGAGGCCACAACTCGAAATCAACTTTATTGCCTGAAAATAAACCACTCGCACAACACGTCACCGCCACTTACAACGTCACCGCCACTCAAAATGACGACACAACATCAAAACCAAAAAAGAGCTTTCAATTTGTAAGAGATGAGAAGAGGTCATGAATCTCCATACGCCTTACCAGCACCAACCAATTCATTTTCTATGTCTCTACACAAGTTTCTAATCACGTCTAAGTACATAGGGACGTATTTATGCTATGTCTAAACGCATAAACAATTATGTTTATGTGGTGAGGTGCACATAAACAAGCATGACTATGTGGTTCTTTACACATAAACGATACATTCGAATGACTTACACATGCAACATTTGGGTATATACAAAGCGCACAACTAATAATAAAGAATGCGGCTATGTATGTGAAGAAACAAATGTTGGTATCTACAAGGGATGTGTGAAAGTTGTCGGCGCATGGGCGTTGAGCGCTTCTTAATTGCTTAAAGGTCTCGAGGACGCTTTGGAAAGAAAATAAACATGTCAAGCGAGTTCTCGAGACAATTCCTCTCTTCGGAACTTCGTCGAATTCGTGTCCACTTTTATACAATTTATCAACAGTCTCTTGCATTGAATTTTCATTGATCTAAAGCGGTGAAACCATTCAATCTGATGCGGCGTGGGCTGGCGTTGATTAATGGGCTAATGTAACGATTCATCAGACACTTAAGCAAAAAAATCACATGATTTAATACTGTCTTAAAACAATCATTATAGACACATTTGCATGAAACCTCCCTCTTCCAGCCTCTCTCAAACCCCCTCTACCCTTCTCACCATCCACCATCCACTACGACCCCAGAAGCACCCAATCATTCCCTACAGCCACAAGAGCAAATGCTACAAACTGACTCTCAGGGGGCTTGTCAAATGAACGCATTTGAACTAGGGGAAGACGCGCCACAGAATCAGCAATGAGAAGCTACGTCATCGCAATGCTCTTTCTTGTGCTCCAAAGTGTTTTTAAAGCGCTTAAATGGCACGCTTCAAGGAAAGATTCGTCTCCAGCGAGTTTTCTTGAAGAATCGATGGCTTGACATAACATATATTAATATATAAGCATTAATTTATGAATAAAAGAATATATAGGCATTATTAAATAATATATAAGCAGTGAATGAAGAGCATAGAACAGGAATATAAGACTTGGAAACACTGCGAGAAGGGACATTTAGTTTCACCAGGGCGATAGCTCGAGGTCGTCGCTGTCGGACCTGAGCGGCAATGAGACCGGAGACTAAATCCGCCTGGTGGGCCCGCAAGACCGACAATAAATGTACAGCTTGAATGTTTCTTTTAAAGAATGTTTACTCTTTTTTTAAATAAATTATTTCACAGTTTTACCGGTTTTTTTGTTTCCGGAATCATTGATAATTTCGTTTTTTTAACAGTTTTGATTAAATAACAAATTTGGAACGAAAAAGATCGCAATTGATGGGCACACATTTCCATCCGTCGGTCAGTTGAGCGGCAAAGAGTGAAGTGAATTAGACACGACTGATTTTATGGAAATTAAGATTTAAATTATTAAACAATTAGAATAGTTTTAAAATTCTAGAATACTTCTCAACGATCTAACAGCTAATTCTAAGTTCTAACACGCACTCAAATAGTTCAAATGCTTTGAGTCATGAATTATCGGAACAAATCAATAATATTTTTATTTACAAATATTGAAGATAAAATTATTTTCCAAAAAAATATAATAATTTGAAACATTAAACAAAATACCCAAAAAAGTGCGACTGAACACCGACTACATATATACAAATGCGCTCCCAGGGCTCGAACAGGATCCGTTTTGATGGCGAGAGGCGCTTTCAACGACGAAGACAATAATCTATCAATCACTAATTATTTTTATAGCGCCCTTTGCGAAGTGAACAAAATAATCACGGTATTATAGACTATGGTAGGCATTAGTTGCATGCAGGATCCCCCCAAGTGGAACCGATTCTCCAACACATTCCTAGCTTTCCATCTTCAGCATTCAAGAAATTAAATTCTGAATGTCGTTAATGCAGTAGCACAACTGGCAATAGCGGCTCGCAGAACCTCCCAAAGAACCGAGAGTTTCACTGCAGGACGACGTTCACTCGGTGCAAACATTCCTGCGCTGCTACCTCGGTTTAACGACTCGTGGGCGATAAAAAGAGAGATTATTTGAGGCCCACGTGACAATGGAAAGTCATCAGAGACAGATTCATTGCCACTTTCCACATCGCCTACTTATTGAATGGCTGTGCATTAAATCCATTATCAATGGATGTTATGGATTAGATAAACATTTGAACAATAATAATTATTATGATTCTATATAGCATTATTATAGTAGAGATTCAAAGCATAGGGCTACACACTTTCATTGGCTCCAGTGTATCGATAGAGTTCAATGGTTTCTTAAAAGCTCGAAAGATGTTAAGATCGAATCAGATAGTTGAAATCAAACTAAATTCCTCTTTTAAATCTAAAAAGTAAAGTTATTTTGAAGATTAAAGCAAACGAAAATATAAATTTAGAATAGGAAATTGGATATCACCAATAAATCAAAAGGAACAAGCCGGTATTTGTGTAGCAAACGTGTGTCTAGAATACTAATTTTCGACGCATGATCAAAGCCATAGTATTAATACTGATTCCTCCACGTGATGTGCCAACATAAGTTGTGAAATCTATGCGAGAGCTTTAAGAACCTATCTTGAAATAACAACAATGGCGGGAGCGAATGAGACTCGAGGAGGAGAGGAGGAAAGGAAATCTGAAGAAGGAGAAGCGTCCCTGAGGACTTCAAGTTACTCGAGGCTGGGGGAGTCGTCGTCTGAGGCAGGCGAGTGGTTCCGGCGCAGTTTGACGTTCTGGACATTGGTGCCCTGCTGCATCATCGAAGGCGAACTCCTGCTGAAGGGGTTGAAGGTCTGCGCAGTGACGCCACTCTTGAAGGGGTTTCTGTCTGGCTGGATGTCGGTCACTGGGTTCTGGATCAGGACGACTGACTTGGTGGCTGGCACGCTCTCTGTCGACCTTATGTACTGCGGCTTCATCTGCGTGTTGAGTTCTTCGTTCGCCTCAGTCGCCTTTGTTTTCAGCAGAGGAATGTCACTGGCTCCCTTCAGCTGACTGCCTGCTGCTTTGTCGACGCCGTCTCCAACGTAGCCCTCGTCTTCGAACTCGCTCTCGAACTCGTTGTACTTGTAGACGTTCTTGAGGAAGATGAGGAGGGGTGCGTAGAGGATGTTGCTGATGAAGATGCCCATGTTGAGCCAGAAGAAGCCAATCCTCTGGTACACCTCGTCTGCCACGATTGGTCCGAAAGCGTATGCCAGGCAGTACGAGACGTCAGCAATGGCGTACACACTACCGTACACACTGGCGTGTCGGTGGTCGACCAGGTAGGCTAAAGTGGGCAGGATGGCAGTGTCGACGAGGGCGATGCCGAAGCAGTCGAGCATGAGCGGGAAGATGACCATGTAGAAGCTGGTGCAAAAGGGGATCAGGAAGCAGCTGAGGCCCTCCAGACTGAGACCGATGGCGGTGATGAGCCACTGCTTGTTGGGATAAAACCTGGAGAGCTTCACGGTGAGGTAGACTCCAAAGACGTGCGGAATGAATGGAGGCAGCCACACCGCTCCGATCTGAAGCTCGTTCACATTCATCGTCTCCTTCATCCACCTGGCAATCGTCGGCTCGAGGAACGACAGTGAAATGTTTGCCATCACCAGGGCTCCAGCACACAAGGCGATGTAAGGGTCGAGTATCAATTTGTAGATCGGAGTCCCTTTCTTCTCCACACCTCCGCAAACTGTCTTTTTAGCGTTTCCAGGCTTAGTGACAAAACGCAGCATGATTCCGTCGATGAGAGCAATCAACGACAGCACCAGGAAGGGAACCGCCTTGCCTGCGTAAGTGTAGAAGAAGCCACCGAAGGGGGGCGCAAAGAGAGAGCCGAAGCTGATGAAAGCAAGTGCGATTCCTTGCGCTTTCGAGCGAGCATTGTTCTCTTTGTACTGGTCGGCAATCATCGCCAGACCTGCAGTGTCGGCAAACGCTGAACCCACCCCCTGCAAACTCCTCGCCATAAAGAGCACTCCGTAGCTGCGTCCGAATGCAAAGATAGTGGTCGAGAGGAAGATGATCGAGAGGCCCAGGATCATGGGCGTGTCGTAGCCAATGCGGTCGATGACGGTGCCTCCGATGGGACTGATGAAAAGCTGCACTAGTGCCTTCGACGCGAACAAAATGCCAACTCTCGCGTCAGCACCCTGGTTGCCTGTGTACTTGACGAGAATGGGGATGGTGTCACCGACCAGCTTGTCTCCGGTGTAGGACTCGTTGCAGGAGGAGTTGTTGCCGTACGAAGGCGTCGTTTTCCGTCGCAGCTTCATGCGCGTTCCGTTCTTGAAAACCTTTATGCTGCCCTCTCG
The DNA here is from genome assembly GCA_943735955.1 of Piscicola geometra. NCBI lineage: Eukaryota > Metazoa > Annelida > Clitellata > Hirudinida > Piscicolidae > Piscicola > Piscicola geometra. The sequence goes on along the minus strand of OX030959.1, from coordinate 4,463,617 downwards.
CCTGTGACCATTCGAGAAGTCGTACTCTGCAGTGTGGAAGTCTGTTGGCGGTTTTTCGACTGGCTGGAAGTATTCTGGCATGGTGGGCTGGTCGGTCTGTTCCTGCAACTGCACACTGGCTTCATCAGCCCTGAGTTCATCAAGGTAAATGGGGATGATGGGCACAATGACCATGTAGAGCATGTTGTCGAGGAAGAGCGCCACACACACAATCACCAGGACGAGACTCCTCTGGGACTCCGGATTGGCCATCCTTTCATGCAGATCCGCCACTATTCCCTTCTCCATCATCGAACTTATTACGGGAATTTTCATTTTTTGTTTGATTCTTTAGAGATGCAAATTGTTTGAGTGGAGGCTGATGCTATTGTGGTTTTGGGTGTTTCACGCAGACTTCTGGTCAAATTACGAATTCTTCGTTGGGAACCTTAAAATAAAAATATATTTGTTAGTATTTCTATCAATTTTCGACTAAAAGGAATTGTTTTTGGTGATCTCTCAAGTAGATTTTCGGAACTTTCTAAGTTTTTGTAGCAAAAACATCTCACCGATGTGAGGATTTTGAAAACCGTCGAAATTTGTTTTAAACGTTTAAAATAATTGACCAGAGATCTCCAGAAACAGCCCTTATTAGACGTAAGAGAAGAGAAATGCACATGCCTCTCAAGCAGCATTTAATTGCATCTAATTGCTCTGCAGTAATTCCTATGCGGGAGAGCAATTGACGAGACAAATCGATACTTTGGGTGCTTCAAATACAAGTTGCAAAATAAATTATGAACAATAAAGTATTTTAAAATAATAATTTTAAAAAAGTAAAGAAAAATCATAATCTTGAGAAGAATGTTATTCTGCGGGAAGGCAATTCGAGATTGGAGATAGGAAGGAAGATAAGCTGGAACGCCCCTTGCTGATCAAAGTGGAAACAATTCTGGAATTGCCTCCACGTAGGAAGAGGATGATGACGATGATGGCGCAAAAGGATGAGTGAGTGAAGAAAAAATTGCGAGTGGAGGAATGCAAAAGAAGCAAATGTGATATTCAGTCGTTAGGGTGCATGAAAGGCTCGTAAATTTGATTTTGGAAGACTTATGAGAAGGTGAAGAGAAGGAGAGAAGAAGGAAGACGAAGAAGAAAAGAAAGAAAAAGAAGAGGAAAGAGAGATGAGCGAGTGACTGCCACGATGGCAAATGATGCATGGATGTGTGTTAATGTGCCGATGCATAAAAATACGCTGAGCTTTGACATTGTAATGCTTAGTGCTCTTTTATTTCCTCAGAAATTATTCTAGAAATAATTTATTCAGTTTTGCAAACAATAGTTATTTCTTTAAAATTGAGTATTGAAGAAAATATAATCAATACCTAGGTTGCTAATGCTTCTCAAGCAAAAACAACTGAACGCCAAAGAGGAAAAGAACTGAAATGGGACTCTTACTTGGCGTCTGCGAAGCAGTGAGCGACTGATTATATGTGCAGATTGCCGTCCATTGTGTTCCTTTCACGCGTTTCCACGCATGCTATTATCACTGTGCCAATCGGATTGTTTTGTGCGTAGATGCGTTTGTAAGAGAGCGTCTATGCCGTTCTAAAACGCTCGCTTACACACACCTCCTTCAGCTCTGGCTTGTTTCAAATATTTATTGAGTGACAAAAAGTTTTTATCAAGCTAATGTAACTGCCAAAGTGTATCTTAACAACTTCCACGCTTTGTTTAAAACGGTATTAATTTGTTATTACATTGAATTCAACGACGATAATGTGAAATGAAGAGGGAAACTATCAGGTGCGGACGCAAGAGGCTTATTACGCGTCCTTAAAGACCGCCAAGCGACGAGGAAAGCTGCAAATTGGAGAGAGTGTCCCGTAATTGAGGGCCTGGAAGCTCGTGATTGCAGTCTTTCAGAAAGCAAACTCGATAAACAATGTCGATGCCTCCTAAAAGGTTGCTGTGCTGTGCGGAGGTTGAAGCCTGCGGGTGGGAGACTTTTTAATTTAGGAGTTAGTGACTTTGGTCTGCAGCGTCGCCTTCTTCAGGCATTTTTTATGCTTTCGTAAAATGCCTGCGTCTTTGAGGGTCTTTTTCATTTGAATAAATATAAATCTAAAGTTTTATTCGTTCAAATAAACTGCTCGCTTTGAAATTTTCTGAGCGAATTTACAAATACACAGAGGAATTGAAGGAGGGCGAAGGAAGAGGAGGAGGAGGAGGAGGGCGAAGGAAGAGGAGGAGGAGGAGGGCGAAAGAGAAGAAGAGGGTGAGCGAGTTTGGAATACAAATTCAATCGGCGCAGACGCGCAAATTGGATGCTTGATCCATTTAAGCCGAGTGTAGCGATGAATTGGAAACAAAAGAACCCTCCCCTTCGCGACGTAAATTATTAGGCGCTAGATAAATAAGAGTTTTGCGAGTGGGTGAGTTGAAAGGGGATGGTGTACAAAGGCTCAAAGGATGAGAGAGTTTATTCCGAGGGTGTCATTGCGACAAGCACAAGACCTCCTGGAAGATTGGACAACTCCTTCCACCATCTCTCCAGAAAACAATTGCAACTCTGCAAACGCAGACTGACGCGCACATTATCAATCATATCGACACGCAGACAAACAGACACACACAAGCAGACAAAAAGACACACATACAAGCAGACAAACAAGCATACAGAGAAAGGAACGTAGTCATCGATTTCTCGAGAAGCAAACAAGCACTCGTGAGTTCATGGTAGTCCATGCCTCTGCTCCCTCACTCCTTGTGCCTTTCCTATTCATCAAATGCAAGACATTTTTGTGGAGCATTTCAAATGTAAAAGTGAAAATGAAATGTAAGATTTGTGTGGGCCAGGAAGAAAATGGACGACAAAAGAGGCAGAGAATGCGTCACTCATTGCAGGAACTCTCACGGGACAAACTTCAGATAAGGCGAGTGGAGAATGTGAAGCGGACTATTCCTAAAGTATATCTCCCAAAAAAAATTATAGTTCAATATTTCTAAAAACGAAAAAATAGATAAGTGTGTAGAATAACTGCACGATGCCCCTGCAGAATCGGAAAATCTTTGCCTAATGATGGAATCGATTCTTGAACTTCTCGAGCGAAACTGCAAGAAGCAAAAACAGATGTTTGAGACGTCCAGAGACGCCGTGAGAAAGCACGCATGTTTAATGTTTCCCTCGAATTATTCTAACATGGAATATTGCATGGATGGATGGCTGGCTGGATGGATGGTTAGTTGGATGGTTGGATGGATGGTTGGATGGTTAATTGGATGGTTAGTTAGATAATTAGTTGGATGGTTAGTTGGATGGTTAGTTGGATGGTTAGTTGGATGGTTAGTTGGATAGTTAGTTGGATGGTTAGTTGGATGGTTAGTTGGATGGTTAGCTGGATGGTTGTGTATATGATTATTAGACGGAATATTGCAGAGATTAAAAAAGCGGATTTGACTTGAGACGGAGCTGTCAAAATGAATTGAATGACTGCAAGGCCATTACTGCAGGCTTTGTAAGATGGGAGGCTTGCAGCTGTGTCCAACTCATCTTGGATGTCTTGCAAACAAAATCCCAATCTTTTGATCGCTCCATCCACTTTCCAATCATTGTAAGGCCTCCACAATGGCGCTGGTCGAATATTAAAAGGCAGCTTCATATTGATATTCACATAATCCTCCCCCGCCCTCCCTTCCTCTTTCCCTTCCTCTCTCCCTTCCTCTCTCTCTTCCTCTCTCCCTTCCTCTCTCCCTTCCTCTCTCCCTTCCTCTCTCCTTTCCTCTCTCCCTTCCTTTCTCCCTTCCTCTCTCCCTTCCTCTCTCCCTTCCTCTCTCCCTTCTTCCCTCTCTTTCTCTCTCCCTTCCTCTCTCCCTTCCTCTCTCCCTTCCTCCCTCCTTTTCTCTCTCCCTTTCTCTCTCCCTTCCTCTCTCCCTTTCTCTCTCCCTTCCTCTCTCCCTTCCTCTCTCCCTTCCTCTCTCCCTTCCTTTCTCCCTACCTCTCTCCCTTCTTCTCTCTCTTCCTCTCTTCCTCTCTCCCTTCCTCTCTTTCTCTCTCCCTTCCTCTCTCCCTTCCTCTCTTCCTCTCTCCTTTTCTCTCTCTCTTCCTCTCTTCCTCTCTTCTTCTCTCCCTTCCTCTCTCCTTTCCTCTCTCCCTTCCTCTCTTCCTTCCTTTCTTCTTCTCTCCCTTCCTCTCTCCCTTCCTCTCTCCCTTCATCTCTCCTTTCCTCTCTCCCTTCCTCTCTCCCTTCCTCTTTCTCTTCCTCTCTCCCTTCCTTTCTCCCTTCCTCTCTCCCTTCCTCTCTCCCTTCCTCTTCTCCTTTCTTTCTCCCTTCCTCCTATTCTCATTTCTAAAGGTTTTATAAAACAAGAAATGAAGAAATGAATCAGAAGTGGGCACGAATTACAAGGACAACGCAAGAAAGCATCGAGCCTCTGAGACAAAAGTCCATTTCAAAGGGTCTATAAGGTCGTTCGACGAATCCAGTCGCTCATCAAAGTGCCATATGAGCTGCTCTCTGTCGCTTGTGCTTGCCATCCCGTCACAAAAGCTCAAAACTCATGTGTTTTCGAGGTTGTCTATAAAAGTATTCCCTAAATGACGCATGAATATTGAGTAGATGGAGAAGAGGCAAAAGGAAGAGGGAGGTGGAGAGGGAAGATAGAAGGGGAATAGAAGGTGAAAGGAAGAAGAGGTGGAAAGGGAGGGTAGAAGAGGAGGAAATTGGGAGGATGGGGGAAAGGATAAAGGAAGAGAGAGGTGGAAGGAGGAAAGGGAGGGAGAAGGGGGAGGTGGGGGGGAGGATAGAAGAAGAGGAGGAGGTATTAATATTGTATTTGGTTTATAATGGCGAATAGTCTGCTTTTTTATGCGTGTGTTGTTGTGTCTGAGGCAGGCAATTCGCATGTAGTTCTCTTGCAGTTTTCCATTTCTTATTTGTCCCTGGAGATTTCCTTCGATGTTGTATGCTGTTGTTGTTTGTGTTGTTGTGCTCTTGTGTGCTGTGTTGATGTGCTCGTGTATGCTGTGTTGTTTGTGCTGTGGTGCTGCTGTTGTTTGTGTTGTACAAGCTTCAACAGTGTGGATATTATAGGAGTATTAAACAAAAATATATTTCAATTTTTAGATTTGTCACTCCACCACCCTCACTTCATTTTCCTCACTCTATCACCCTCATTCACTCTAACATTTCCTACAACACCATTGCAGATGTCTTAGTATTTCCAAGCAGTCTCAATCTACTCAGAGTTGAACAACAACAACAAAGTTTGAGTTGCGAAGACCTGCCAGCACACAGCTGATGTCTGGTGGACGCTTGCATCAGCATTCTTGTTTGTTCGCATTGAGCTTCGTGCCTTCGAATTGGTGCTCACGAACCGAGTTTGCATGAGATCAGAGGGCTGTTTGCTGTCAAACAAGGCAAGAAAAGGTGGTCCAAATGATGTGAACTCAAGGATGATGAGAAGGAAGATGATGATGAAAACATGTCTGACGAAGCAACTCACTGATTGTTCGCTTGGAGCACTGCGTCCAAGACGAGCACTGATCAAACAACACAGGTCTTTGGGGCGTCGCAAGCATCAAGATTAGCATCTGCTCATTCATGCGTGCAATGAGCGTATGTGCGTGTGCATTTGTGCATGTGCCTGTGTGTGTCTGTGTGCGTGTGCATGTGTGCATGTGCCTGTGTGTGTCTGTGTGCGTGTGTGAATGTGTATATTAGTTGGTTAGTGTGTGTTGTTTGTAAATACAAGCAATTTATCATCTAAAAACAAGATGAAAAAAAATAATATATCAAAAAATCGAGAAAAACTTTTAAAATTTATTTTTAAAATAAATGACATTTATTTCATTTTTCTCAAGGCAGAATTTTGAAGGCGTAAGATGGAGCGATGGAGCGAAAGTTCTTTGCATGCAGCAGGGAACAAAAAGTCAGATAAATCATCGGCTCTTCTCTTTCTTGCATTCGTCAGACCAATCCGGTTCGCTCACTCATTTCAAAATGAATTCCTCATTTCTCAAGAGTTTTCCATCTTACTTTAAATTTTTAAAACAAATTTGGATTTTCTGAATCTCTGAGAGTCTTGCAGACGATTAATCATGCTTGCAGATGATAATAATAGTGGAGCATCCTTCAGAACGGTCCATATATCGATGCAGTTCTGCTTGATTACGACCTTTTTGTCTTATCTTAAATGCTGCTCCGCATTCATCAATCCATCCATGCATCCATCCATGCATCCATACATCCATACATCCATGCATCCATCCATGCATCCATCCATGCATCCATCCATGCATCCATACATCCATGCATCCATCCATGCATCCATCCATGTATCCATCCATGCACTCATTCATCCATGCATCCATCCATCCATCCATCCACCAATTCATCCATTCATCCATCCATCATCGATCCATCCATCCATCCATCTATCCATCTGAACGTCTCAGTGATTCCTTCTTCCATCATCTTCTCATCTACTTATGTTTCTTTCTTTCTTCTTTCATTTCATTCATTCTCACTTCTTTTTTTTCACGCATTCATCATTCTTTGAAGCATCCATCCACACATCCATCAACCCATCCACGCATCCACCCACACATGCATCCATCCATCCATCAACCCATCCACACATCTACCCACACCTGCACCCACACACGCATCAACCCACACATGCATCAACCCACACACGCATCAACCTATGCATGCACCCATACATGCACCCACCCACACATGCACCCACACATGCACCCACCCACACATGCACCCACACTTGCACTCACACACACATGCATCCACACATGCACCTATGCATGCACCCACACATGCATCCACACATGCACCCACACATGCACCCACACATGCACCCACACTTGCACCCACACATGTACCCACACATGCACCCACACATGCACCCACACATGCACCCACACATGCACCCACACATGCACCCACACACGCACCCACACATGCACCCACACATGCACCCACACATGCACCCACACATGCACCCACACATGCACCCACACATGCACCCATGCATGCAGACATCTTGTTATGTACAGTGTTGTTATCCTTCCACGTCACTTCACGCCGTTATCTGCTGCACCTCTTCATTTGCGTTGAGGCACTTAAACGCATGTTCCTACCTACGTTTGTCATTGTCATTGTGTGTGTGTGTGTGTGTGTGTGTGTGTGTGTGTGTGTGTGTGTGTGTGTGTGTGTGTGTGTGTGTGTGTGTGTGTGTGTGTGTGTGTGTGTGTGTGTATGTATAGGTATGTGTAGTTATGTGTGTGTGTGTGTGTGTGACGGTTACAGACTAAATTAGACAAGACAAAAGCCGTGAACGTGGCATCTTTCTCATTGACAGTCATCTTGTGTGTGTGCTTGTTTCTATGTGCGCGTCGGTTTGTGTGTGTGCTTGTGTCTATGTGCGCGTCGGTTTGTGTGTTTATTCGGCCCTCACTAATTGTTTCTGGTCTGTTAGATCCTCACTCACCCCTTAAAGCATTGAACGCATTTCAATCTCTCATAATTGACTCTTTATGTGTGTGTGTGTGTAGGTTTGTTTGTGTGTATGTATCGAGCGTTTTCTCCTCGATCACGTGTTGGTGACGTCAGAGGCACGTGACCGGATTGTGTAGGTGGAGGTTGGTTGGTGGGTTGTGGAGTGATGGGCTGGCGTGCAGATGCAGATGGAGGAGTGTGCCTCTGGACGGCTGTGCTGCGAGTTTGGAGGACACGAGGGGAATGGTCCGAAGGAGTTTCACCACTTGAAAATGAACCCAAACAATGGCGAATAAGTTTTGCTCTCAGCTTTCAGTTGTGGAATGGCATCCTAGGAACGTCAGAGACACTGGCAGCACTCCCACAGCTGGAGCTCCTCAGGTGGCGAAAGGAGAAGAGGATGCGCAATCGACATTCAGAGCTGCCTCACATACATGCATGTGTGTGTGTGTGTGAGTGTGTGTGTGTGTGTGTGTGTGTTTGTGTGTGTGTGTGTGTGTGTGTGTGTGTGTGTGTGTGTGTGTGTGTGTGTGTGTGTGTGTGTGTGTGTGTGTGTGTGTGTGTGTGTGTGTGTGTGTGTGTGTGTGTGTGTGTGTGTGTGTGTGTGTGTGTGTGTGTGTGTGTGTGTGTGTGTGTGTGTGTGTGTGTGTGTGTGTGTGTGTGTGTGTGTGTGTGTGTGTGTGTGTGTGTGTGTGTGTGTGTGTGTGTGTGTGTGTGTGTGTGTGTGTGTGTGTGTGTGTGTGTGTGTGTGTGTGTGTGTGTGTGTGTGTGTGTGTGTGTGTGTGTGTGTGTGTGTGTGTTTCTGTGTCGGTCATTAAAAATATAAAATATCCGTATATAACTATTATGTCAAAGAGTGGAGAATCCGACGGCAGATGGCAGGGTTGAACTTCTTCGTAGGATTTCCTTCGAACAAGGCAGGACCTTTAATGAGACTGCAAAGAATGCAGGGAAACAATGCAGCGTGGTCAATAAGAAGATATCAAAGGCAAGCCATTATGCCAGCCTCCATTCTCATTGCCTTCCTTTGAATAACAAAGATCGCAAGCATTCATTCGATGCAATAAAGCACGGAATATCTTGCCGAGTGACAAACTGACATCTCAGACAAGTCCCCACAGACGAAGCGTCAAATAACTGACAGCTTTTGCTGGTGGAAATAAAGTTTGAAAAACATGATGTGAGAATCAAGAATTAATAACTTAAGAATCGAAATCAAAGAAGCAAGAACTCGAAAATGCCGAAAATTCATTTGAAATGTCTTTCTATTTCTTTCAGAAACTTTTTTAAAAAAGAATTGAGTGATTTGGATCTTTCATTTCCCGGTTAAAGCGCCTCTCCTCGAGACAGAGCTCCTTGCCACAGTATTTTCTTTATGAAAACTCGATTTGTATTCGAGAAAGATGCAGCATCGATCAGGCAGGTGTTGCAAAAAGGCGAACAGTGCGGTGTTTGCATTCTGAGATGGTGGTGGTAGGAGATTCATCGAGAGAGATGGGATGGTGCTCGGAGGTGTCGTGGTGGAAAAAGGTTGTAATGATGAGAGACTGCAGTGCACTGGTTAACATTGACACGGTCGTTAAAAACATCTTCATCATTTTAAAACAAAATATAAATCCTCACTCATTTCATCACCCTCGCATCATCATCATCATGCTCACCACAATCATCATCATGCTCACCACCACAATCATCATCAGAAGCACGTCATCAGGAAGCAATATGGAGACTTTATTGCATTGCTTGTTCGCAAATAACTTGAACTTTGAACCGTGTTCGCAGGCGTTTGTGTTATCGTCTGCTTATCAACTTATGATGTGGCGGCGAGCTTTGGGCGAACACTCCATTCTCGATTGTACCAAACTAACGACATTCGATACTTGTCAATAATACAAACAATTATTTTTGTTACGATTTTCATTCAAAAACCTCTTTTAAGTTTACAATCTTTTTTTACTCTAATAATTGCTTTTTTTCAAATAAGAATTTTTATTTCTTGGAAATTGAAAATGAATTTGATTGGTCAATATTTGTCAATACAACACCAAGGCAAACAGCAAAGATAGATTCTTTTGAGAATAAAATGTTTTTTGAATCGCAAATGATAAACATAAAAATTTGGTATTTTAAAATAAAATTTTACTTTTTTTCGATGCTAGCCTGGTTTGAAGCAATTTCAATTATGGCGACATTTAAAACGTCATTTTGTGACATTTCGAACGGAGACGCCGAGTGTTTCAGACTAATTATACTTGATTGTAGAATAAATTGAAGAAATAATTTTAAAAAGACTTAAAAGCAATTAAAACATTTTTCCAAAAATCGAAAATCGAATGAAAATACCATTAGAGCATTTTCTTTCACAGTCTTCAAAAGCGATGGATAACATTGATAAATGAAAGTAAAGTTTGGAGGCGTAAAGGGGCATGAGTTCAACAAACGATCGAGAAGGAAGTGCATGACAAGGATTGGGCAACAAGCTTCAAGGCAGAGAACAAGAAATCGACATGATGACGTAACAACTCACTTGCTGGCGAGAAGTTCACTGCTCAGTTCATCAGGTTCGCAACTAAGTTTGTATTTGAGTTTGCATTTAGGTTTTTATATTGGTTTGTATTTGAGTTTGCATTTAGGTTTGTATTTTGGTTTGTATTTGAGTTTGCATTTAGGTTTGTATTTTAGTTTGTTTTTATGTTTGTATTTAGTTCTGTATTAAGGTTTTTATTAAAGTTTTTATTAAAGTTTTTAATAAAGTTGTATTAAAGTTGTTTTAAAGCTTGTATTCAGGTTTGTATTAAAGTTGTATGAAGGTTTGTATTAAAGTTGTATTAAAGTTGTATTAAAATTGTATTAAAGTTGTATTAGAGTTGTATTGAAGTTGTATTAAAGTTGTATTGAAGTTGTATTAGAGTTGTATTGAAGTTGTATTAAAGTTGTATTGAAGTGTATCAGCAAACTATTATGATTCCTTCTCTGCAGGACCTCGTCTCAAGGAGCGCCGTGGAACCGTCGTGTGTATATATATGTTTAGATTATGAATATGTATACATACAAACTCCATACCCAAGGAAAGAAGCATGAATAAAAGGTTTAAAAAAGCTACATGCATACAATGCAATGGTTGTGCAATAGGAAGCAAACATAAAAGAAAGCGCAGAAAGGCATACGGAATTAAATACAAAAAGATATAAACAAAAGCATGCATACAAACACACAAAAAGATACACACATACAAGCAGAGGGACAAGCAGGAGAACAAACAGAAGGAAAAGCAGAAGGAAAAGCAGGATAATCAGAAGGACAAGGAGAGAGACAAGGAGACAGATAAGGAGACAGACAAGGAGACAGACAAGGAGACAGACAAGGAGACAGACAAGGAGACAGACAAGGAGACAGACAAGGAAACAGACAAGGAGACAGACAAGGAGACAGACAAGGAGACAGACAAGGAGACAGACAAGGAGACAGACAAGGAGACAGATAAGGAGACAGACAAGAAGGCAGACAAGGAGAGAGACAAGGAGAGAGACAAGGAGACAGACAAGAAGACAGACAAAGAGAGAGACAAGGAGACAGACAAGAAGACAGATAAGGAGACAGACAAAGAAACAGACAAGGAGAGAGACAAGAAGACAGACAAGGAGACAGATAAGAAGGTAGCTTATCAGGGATATGCATCATTGCTGGTCCCTGGCTTGGAACCACTTCAAAGAACTGGCAGACATGCTTCATGGGGGGGGGGGGAGGGGGAGGGGGTGGGTTAGGTGGTGTGTGGTGGATGTGATGGGAGTGCGTGGGAAGTGAGTGATAGTAGATTTTGATGATGAATAATGTGGGGTGGGTGGGGGTGGCTAGAGAGGTGAATAGGAGGGTGGATAAGGGGGTGGATGAGGGAGTGGATGGGAGTGGATAGGGAGTGGGTAGGGGGTGAACGGGGGGGGGTGGAAAAGGGGGTGAGTAGGGGGGTGAGGCTGGAGAGAGTGCTGCAGATACAATAGGAAGCTGAGGGTTGAGAGCAAGCTCAAAGAATGCATTGGAGCCTCTTGCTGTGGTGAACACATCACTGAGTTTTAAAAGCAAAATGAGATCCGAAAAACTTCTCTGACAAATTGAAATCTTTATAAAAAAAACTAACAAGTCATAAAAAATAAAAAACACTTCGAAAAAATCAAATATAAAAAAGTGGGAAAAATGTTTGAATAAAAAAGAATGAGAAGAAAGGAAGTGCAGGCAGTGGAGTGTTTGCGTCTGCGCCTCAACAAGCGCACAATTACACTCAATTGTGCACATGCTGCCTTCTCTCTGCTGTCATTTTGGAAGCAAAGCTTTTTGCGTTTGGTGTGAGTTTAAATTGATGTTACACGCACTATAAATACGAATAAAAACACATGCACACAGACTTAAAAAAACACGTGCACACCCAAACACACTCACACGTGCACACCCACACACACTCACACACACACACACCCACACACACTCACAAACACACAATAGTCCTAGTTAGAGCATTGTTGAGAAGCCATCTGGCGCAATTGTTGTCCACTACACACACGTAAACTCACATAATCAAAGTCCTTTCCACACATACATCTGAACATGCGCACACACCCAGATATACACATAAGTAAACACACACACACACACTCGCACGCACGCACACACACACCCACACTCTCAAAGACACACACACTCTCAAAGACACGCACACACGCATACACACACACACACACACACACACACACACACACACACACACACACACACACACACACACACACACACACACACACAGATAACACACTCTGATGACCTACAACATAATCTATCTCATCTCCCTTTCCAATAAACTCCCAGTGTAAGAGCCTCTTCCAGCCACTACAAGCTCCTTGAGGCCACACCGACACACACACCATCATCACACACACTACTCCACACACACCCCCACATACACACACTCACAACCCCCCCCCCTCCCCACACACACACACACACACACACACACACACACACACACACACACACACACACACACACACACACACACACACACACACACACACACACACACACACACACACAAACACACACATACACAAATATACCAATATCTTCTCCTCCCTTTCATCTCAACTTCGCAACTCCCCCTTCCACATAGCATCTCACTCCCTCTCAAAAGCATCCAAGGCGTTCGCACATCACAATCGCTTCAAACTAAAGTACAATTCCACTAATCACAATCGCTTCAAACTAAAGTACAATTCCACTAATCACAATCGCTTCAAACTAAAGTACAATTCCACTAATCACAATCGCTTCAAACTAAAGTACAATTCCACTAATCACAATCGCTTCCAACTGAAGTACAATTCCACTAATCACAATACTTCTTATAAATAAGACTTTTTGATAAATGAAAACTGGAAAATAAAATAAAAATAGGAAGAATAAGAAAAAAGTGGCTAAAAGTATTTGGAGGAAAAGACGCTAATCAATGAAAACATGGGGGTGTAAGCCTGCCAAGCGTTTAATTCAGAGGCGCTTAACAACTCAACAACACTTTTTCTTTCTTTTTAGTGCGGTTCGTTGTTGTTTTGTTTTATTGTTTCTTTAAAATATTTTTTTTATTTTGCTTTTTTGTTTTTCTCTCTTTTGTATTTTGAATTCAAGAAACAAGGAGTATGCATCTGCAGTGCTTTGGACACGTGCACTTCTGTGGGGGTTGAATCATGGATATATAGCATTAACATCATCCTATTTTCCTATAAATACGCATGATCTATATTCCATGGTAAACTCAATCTTAAAGTTGTTCTATTATATTTAAACGATCTTAGAGGGGATGGCTGTATTCTGGAATGGTCTGCAAACGCACTTGCTGCACTGGAGTTCTTGAACACCGCTCCTGAGTGGCAGCACATCCTGCAGGAAATCAAATCTTCGTGCTGCAAGTTTCTGTTGGCGCTTCTAATGCAATTTGTTATTGCGAGCTGGTCTCTGCGTGGAAGTCGATAATTGAATGCTCCTTGCAGTGTCTCTCTCTCCAGTCGAGTCATGCGACTTGCTTGTCTGTTGTGTTCATTATTCCTTGATCGGAAGGGGTGGCTTGTCTTTGATGCAGAAGTTTGAGCCCATCGTAATGATTGCAAATCATTTTACTTGCCGTCTTTGATTTGGCGGTGGAAGCTAACATCGGGGCATATGCAATCACTCCAATAAGTGAGTTTGCAGCGTGTAAGAACTCAGATTGCAAAGTTATGCGCTAGTGATGAGCAATACCGCCTCGGGCATTTTGACATTTTGAGCAAAAAACAAATTCAGATTTATTTGCAAAACGCTTTATTAAACTGAATAACAACAATAACAAATAACAACAAGGTAAAAATTTAGTAATAATAAATAAAAATAATAAATCCATAACAAAATGCCATTCTTCAAAATTCTTCCGTCAACGCAATTCCCCTTTAAAAACTTCGAAACATTTCTAAAGCAAAAAACTTTTCATTTTTCTCTGAGGTCATCTTGGTCAATTAGGTACACAAAAAATCAACTCTTCGTCGAGGCTTATGAATAGACGCCATTGTCCGAGCAGAAAAACAAACTCGAGGGAAAAAATTATGTTTTGCATGTTCTTCTCTTGCTTATTCTTCACCATTAGTTTTGACAACTCCCATTACTAACTCCAACGGATGTTCGAAGAAAGTTCTGTATTTCAGAATTCAGCGTTTTTCTGTCAATAATTCAAAAATTAAAGTTTAAAATGATTTTATGGACCAAAAATAAAACTAAAATAGAAGAAAAATAAAGTATAACAAAAATACGAATAGAGTATTAGGAAGAGAGCGAAAATAGCATCTCCAAGCCACAGCTTCTCCATCGATTGGAGTGCACCAAAATCAATGGTCTCCATCGATCCATGCTGCTGCATCCTCTATCGATCCGTGCTGCTGCATCCTCTATCGATCCGTGCTGCTGCTGCTGCTGCTGTGAGACAGGAGATGTTGCTGAGGAAGGAAGGAAGGAAACGGGAGGGAGTGGTGAGAGATGGAGAAGGTTGTAAAGTGGGAAAGATGATTTGTTCGAGGAGACGATGTGGAGAAGATGCCGTGGTGAAATTTGAAGATGATTCGAAGTATTGAGACACGTTGTGGCAATATTAGAACTGTGCTAACTTTGATCTTGTGTGGTGGTGGTGAGGTAGTGGTGTGAGGGGTGCTTGTGTCGTGAGTGGTGTCGTATTGGAAGTTCGATTTTTAAAATGATGCTGAGACGATGTGGATTGAAGAGGGAACTTGTGGAGTGCTCATGCACAAGAAAGCAGGAAGGAATTACAAGATTCAGAGGAAGTTACACTCGCTTAAGCTTAATAAAAGAGTCTGAAACGAATGATTTGCTAGGGCAAAAAAGTAATCATCGCTGAATGAAGAGACCAGAGTATGTGTGCAGCGCTCTCGGTAAGAGTCCACAAACAAGCGAAATGCATCTATAAAGTGCCACAATGCTATTTAAGCACCACAAAGTCGCTTCATCTTTTATTTGATCAGAAATTCATATCGAAGGAAGGTGAAACTTAAAAAACCGTGACAAATATGTTTGAAGTGGTGGTGTTCCAAAGGGCTTTTGAAGGATAGCTAGTTGAGTGAGACGTGCTCCCTGTCCAGTGTAGTGCTCTCAAATGTCTGCAGCTACATTTCTTACATCATGTCAAACACTCATTTGATGGAAACACTCTGGCATCCTAAAGTGTTTGCCTTCCTTATAATCATGTTTGCTTGTAATACGATTTACAGTTTATTAAAAAATATTTTTTCTCTATTTATTCTTTTTTATTTGAATGTATTCGACATATTTTGTAAAATTGTGTAAAATAAATACAAAAATACTAAAGTGAAGCGCTGTACAAACCTTTAATAGAAAGTGTTGAATGAATAGTTGCTAGAATTAACTTTTAACCATTCTCTTTGATTATTGCCAGTAATTAGTTCCTGTTTGCAGATCCTATGAATTTTAAAAGATAACGGAATAATTTAACTTTTATGAATACATATTTTTAAAATAAGTAATTAAAATAATTTTTAGCTCTGAATAAAAATGTCTGGGTAGGTTTCACTAATTATACGGAACTAATTCGCTACAACCCTATTCAAAGTCAACTCAAAATACAAAACAATTAGAGACTATATTAAAAGATTTATTAATTTTTTTTATTCCTCAGCGAGAAGTCGATCTTGACTGTGCAGGCCCTGGTGATGGTGTACGACAACAACAGCAAGGCGTGGGCAGTGGCAGGAGATACGGAGGGCAACTCGAAGGTTCAGATCTTTCACCACCAAGAAAACAACGCCTACAGAGTCATTGCCAGGAAGCTGGCTGATCATGAAGTGGGTTCTTATGACCATTTATGAAATATTTTTCTAATTTGAGCTGAAATTATTTAAAAAAAACTAATTTTAAGTTTTATTGTTATAACCATTAACGCTAATCCATTTCACTGTCTCTCCCTTCACCACAGCTGGTCATCAACTCAGCCATCTTGAAGAACACCAAGTACAATCGAGCGACTGAGACGTTCCACCAGTGGAGAGATAAGCAGGTGGTCTTCGGCTTGAACTTTCTTTCCGCCTCTGACGCCGACAGCTTCGGTCATGCCTTCGAAGGAGTACTCGCCTTTTTAAGCTGTTAGTCTGTTAAAAGAAATAATAATAATGATAAAGATTATGGAAGTGATACTATTTCTTGTTCAAATATTTGACTAATTTGTTTTCTTTTTTATAATTAACCTTTATGATTGTTTTCCTTCGACCACGACAGCGGTTAGCAGTCCAGTGAACCTGCTACCTCCCGCCATCCACAACTCCACTGTCAGCCACACCATGAACAGCATTTCTATAGATGACAGCAGGTCTTGCATATCTTCATTTGTTTGTTGTACTTTAATATCGAATTGTTTGACCACTCAGTCATGTTAATTGTATTTTTTTAAAACACCACTATCATCATCATCATCATAACCTTGACTTCCACCACAGTGTGCACAACAACTCCAAGCAAGCTCAACACAGCAACCCGTATGGCACCATGAAGTCCAAATCTTCAGTCTCAACCAGCATTGCCCAACCACCCTCACAACCGCCTCCTCAACCACCACCATCCACCCAGCCACCACCAGCTCCTCCAGGTGGGGGAGGACCACCACCACCACCCCCTCCTCCCCCTCCCCCTGGTCCTGCTGCTGCCCCCTCTACCAACAACCACCCCCCTGACGACGAACCACAGGGTCTCGGAGGCCTGGCAGCTGCTCTCGCCTCCGCCAAACTCAAGAAAACCAAGCAGGTTGGTGTGCTCTACTTGATCGTTGTTGGTTTTTTGTGTTCTTTAAATGTTTTGGGATACTCTTATCTGTCTGAAAATAAAACTCTTAATTTGGTAGTGCGAAAAAAACAAGATTTTATTTCATATTTATTTTTCTGTTAACCTTTCACATTCTTCTTAATTAATTAGTCTTTTATGTTGTCAGCTTCATTTTTTCTCTAAATTATATGTTATTATTTCTTTGTTTTACGCCATGATTAAAAGTGGATCTTTAAGCCGTGTTTGCGGATCTTATTCTACGCTTTCACTTATATATTTTTTGTTCAATTTTATTTTCTTTTAACTCAGTCATTTTGTTTTTGTTCTTATTATTTTGTAAACGCCAAATATGTTGTCCCCGGATGAGCGTCTTGAAGTTTGGGAAGCGATTCAGACTCACGTAAACAAGCAACGATTGAAGAAGGAGAGTCGGCAGGTTCTGGCTGCTCAATTCAACACCTCAGTGCGCGAAATAGGCTACATTTGGAGGATGGGCAGGCCTTGCATCCTCACTGACTCTGTACCAGACCTTTGTCTCAAGAAGTTGCGCCAAAAGAGAAGATTGAGTATCGAACTCGATTTAGAAAAGTTCAATGCATTGCCGTCACAATCGAAAAGATCGATCCGAGCAATGGTGGCTCGGTTGAGCAGTTCAAGGAATCAGGAAAACGAGCTGGAACTAGAGTGCAAAGAGGTCAATCATTTCACATTGTGCAAATTTGAGAAGAGCACTTCATTTCAACAGTTTTCATGAATTAACATCACACACACACACACACATAATAATATAAATAAGCTCTTTCAAAGTTTGATTTAAAACCACCACATCAGTGGAAATATATGTTGTTCCTCACACTTGAACCCAATGCATGCTTGTAAGGCTCCAAATGAGAAGGATTCCTTTCTCAATGCTGTTGAAATGTCCAAGTTTTTGCCTTTTTTAAACCTTTTGCACAAATAAATAACAGTGCTTTGTTCACGAATATAATTTCGAACTTTGACTTTTTCTTGTCAATCTTCTTTTGTTAGGATACTTTATTTCTATTTAAGTCAACTTTTCACATGCAATAATAGTTCAGTGGCATGCAGTTGTCAGCGCGACACCCAAGCGACTGCATTTCTGCCAGCAGGAAAGTGACACTGGCACCGGCATTGGAGGCTCAGTGAAGAGTGAGAGAGTTGCTGGCGCTGTGCTGGCAGGAGCAGGTGGAGGTGGAGGAGGGGGTGGTGGTGGAGGTGGAGGGTTGGACATGATGTCAGAGATGGCTCGTAAGTTACAGATGAGGAAGGCAAGGACTGAAGGAAGCAAGGTGCTTTTTTTTCTTTTTGTGTTTCTCATTCGATATTTATTTATTTATTAATTATTAAAATCATTTACTAATTCAACTTAATCCAAATCAATTTGAAATAACAAAGCTCCACCCTCAAGGACTCTGAAGCAACGCTGAGTAACACAGCAGGCTCTGTTGCATCTCCTCTTCCTCCACAGCCCAAGGTCAAGGCATGGGCAACCAACAAAACCAAAGCCACCCCCCAGCCCATGCAATTCTCCAAAAACACCAGCGTGCCTAACCTCAACGTCACTTCCACCACTCCTGCGTTCGTTTTCAACTGCTTTATGACTGTGAAATAGTAGTACATGTTCTTCTAGCATAGCACTCCGTTGTTGAATTCGAATCAACTGTTGCAATGCGAGCCTCTTTTCTGTTTATTGACAAGAGCGTTCTCATCTGCACTTTCAAAAGTCCATTCAACTAATGTCTTGTATCCCTCATTGTGTACATTGCATACATCTGGTATTGCTCACTTGCATACACCTCAACCACTTACGTACCCGCCTCAGGGAAGCCTCTCCTTCCGCCTCTTCGACCGAGTTGGAGGGCCTGCGACAGAGCATCCTCGCCGAGATGAAGGAGGAGCTGCACAAGGTCAAGGACGAGATCATCGATGGTGCGTGCAGCTCTATCATCTTACACATTCATTCTCTAGATCTGTCCTTTCTCAGTGGCGATATATTCCCAGTGTTTCCTTCATCTTTGATGACTGTCGCGTGTAACTGTCGCATGTAACTGTCGCATGTTGCCATATTGTTTTGTACACTTCATGGTTTCTCTCACCTTAACTTCTCACTTCATCTCACCTCACCTCACCTCCTCACAGCAATCAGGCAGGAGCTCTCCAGCAGAAACTGATTCCGTCTCCAGTAGCGTCCAGAGTTGCAATAAGTGGCATTCCATTCAAGTGTGAGGCGTCTTTGTGCAGTTAACGATTCATTTGTTTAGTTAACGACGTCTCTTAACGACTGCCCACCTACCAGTCTCACACAACAAAGGTGCATTTAAGTGTTTCTATTTATTTCATACTTGCAATGTAGCTAATAGAAAGCTTTCGTGTTATGTCGCTACCTAAGTTCAGAGAGATATTCTCTTGTTGTTGCAACTTCTTTTGATAACTCGACAGTAGATAAGGTGTGCTTGGTCCTCACCAGTGAATTACTTGAAAGTCTGGCGAAGTGTCGATGCAAACTTAACTCATGATTTGTGGGGCGAAACAATAAAGACTTGTTTGTCGTTTCCATCACTGTTCCTCAATTGGTGTTTTGCCGAGGAAACTTTCGAGATTTAAAAGCGTTGAAAAGCGTTTTTAATCTCTGCTTCAGCGCTCGCCTGCTGAGCAGACGCCTCAAAGTGAGTCGTTAAATGCAGACATGCGCGCAGGAGGTGAGTTTTTGATCAAGACAACACTACAAAATCTTGCTGGTGGTGAGGGCGGTAGACATCACGTTACTTGAAAAAAAATGTCGAAATAAAGGAAAAGTCTTGAAACTACAAACGAATTTTAAAAACAATGAAGCAGCCAAGGAGGCCCTCAAACTCGCCCTATGATGACGGGTCTGTCGTGGACGGAGTCGTACTTTTGTTTCCTAGAGTGGAAGAAGATGATGCCAGCAGAGACGAGCAGCAGCAGCATGCACAGCCAGGCGAGCATGTAGCACGGACCAAAGTGCGTCGACGTCTGCGGGTAGGACTTCTCCTGCTCCTTGGCGATCTGTCCCTGGAAGATCTCGATGCACACCAGGATGCACGCCGCTGTCGAGGTGTGGAAGGCAGTGTGTTTGTGAAGGTCAAAGGGCCAACAAGATCAGTAGAGTGTTTTAATTACCCTAAAAAGCTGTAAAATATGGACCTAATGTCTTAGGAAGAAACAAAAATACTTTCATAATAAAGAAAAGGCAAGCATTAACCTCCGCCGATGAGGAGTGAGCCCGAGAGTCTCTTGTAGACGTAGCGGTGTTCGACGAGGGAGTAGTAGACGAAGGAGTTGGTGAGGACGAGCAGTACGAGCGAGATAATGCCCATCGCTGCGCATGAGCGTCTGAATGCTGTGGTTGGTGTGGAGGTGGTTGTGTGGTTGGGTTAGTGTGGCTGTGGTTGATGTGGAGGTGGTTGTGTGGTTGGGTTAGTGTGGCTGTGGTTGGTGTGGAGGTGGTTGTGTGGTTGGGTTAGTGTGGCTGTGGTTGGTGTGGAGGTGGTTGTGTGGTTGGGTTAATGTGGCTGTGGTTGGTGTGGAGGTGGTTGTGTGGTTGGGTTAGTGTGGCTGTGGTTGGTGTGGAGGTGGTTGTGTGGTTGGGTTAGTGTGGCTGTGGTTGGTATGGAGGTGGTTGTGTGGTTGGGTTAGTGTGGCTGTGGTTGATGTGGAGGTGGTTGTGTGGTTGTGGTAGTGTGGCTATGGTTGGCGAGTTAGTGGTAGATGTGGTAGATGTAACTGTAGCCGGTAGGGCTGTGGTGGCTGGTAAGTAGTGGTAGTGGTAGATGTAGCTGTGTTTGATGAGGTACTTTTGGTGGCTTGCTTGCCTGAGTCAGTGTAAATGTTACGATTTTTGAAGTGGAGGTTCCAAAGAATGATTAGTTCCCGAGGTGGGTTGGAATTTTATAAAACGTATCGAATGCGTTTCAAAATAACAGTAATAAAAGTCTGAAACAAAATGGCAACAAATGATTTCGAAAAAAATATATATATATAAAAAATAATGCGTATATATAATGCGCCAAGGCACGCAACTGAGGAGCCACTCACACGACATGAGTCGTGAAACACCGCATCATATACACTAGGTATATGATAGCTTACGGTCGGCTGAACAGGGATTCAAACTAGCGACCTTTAAGTTGCAGATCCAACGACTTTGCCATCTAAGCCAACCCGCTCACCAATAAAGCAATAGACATGAACCTTCTAAGGCTTTCCACTTATCGCGGTTTAACTTGTTTATTGCGGCGCTGAAAGCTGCTTGTTTACCAGAACTTCTTATGGTGCTGCTTTCCAGCCACAATGCATACATTCCCTCGGTTGCTTTTCCATCAACACTCTCTTTTGCCTTGTTCCCTTGTCCAATAATGCAAGCACAAACAATGGCAACGCTGCAATCAAGTCTGATGCATCGCAGTAAATGCGATTCCGATGAGTTGGTGTTGAGTGAAGTCGTGATATGGCAACTCATTGAAAGGTCAAGAGTGCAGTGACACTCGACGGGTAGTCGCTTGCAGCTGATTCTCAAACACCCTTATCGGTTCATAATCCTCTATAATAATGCTCGTCATTGTTTTCATCTACTCTCCCACACAAAACCTTTTTCCATACCACCATGCTCATTTTTTTACAACAATGTTTACAATTTTTATTCACTTCTTTTTCCTATGACGAAACACGTTTACACTTTGCCCACCAAATGGCTTGACAGATGGAGAATATTTGCGGCCAAATTAGTCGGACCAAATTTTCGTGTCTTTTAAAAATGGCTATTGTTAACATTAAAAATAAGTATAAATGATTTCGAAAACTTTAAAAATCTGCAAAACTGCGAAAAAAATTCAAATTCAAACAAATTTTTAGAGACATTTTTCTTAAAATTTACTGTCGGCATTTCTGGTAGATCAAGCGGATTTGAACAAAATGAGTTGAGTTTGATTTGTTAGGCAGCCATGCTAATGCCACGCGTGCCTGGACCTTTTGAACTGCAAGAAACACGCAATCTTGCAAATCGATAACATAAGCAATATCATGAACACATCTCAAACACTCTCGCAAAGGTCATCCATAATTAAATTTCAACCGAATCAGGTAACTTAACCATTTTAAAAAGTTGTATAATAATGTAGGGGGTTACTCACTGATGATTTCATTGTTGTTTTCCCTCCTGTTCTTCGACTCATGGCTCGGGTACTGCTCCAAAAGAGTGCAGCGCAGTTCTGGTATAGAATTGAAATGTTTTATAGATTATATATTTTTTTAAAAATTTTCTCACACATTTATTTCTTTTTTCCCCGTGAACGCTGAATTCTTGTTGGATTCCTTGATAAAACTTTATACAACAATCATAACCCATAATTCGCTTCGTGTTTCAGCTCATAGACAAAATCTGAAGGTTCTAATAAAAAGGAAAGGCGATGATTAGGGATTGATATATAATTCAGTTGAGACCAATGAGTATAAATTTTCCTAGAAGGATATGGAAACAAAAAGTTTATGGAAAATCTATTTTTTTCCACTGAATCTATTAATTCGTCAAGCGTTTTTCTGGTTTTCTATAGAAAAAAGAACTCTTCTAGTTTAGAAATGGGAAGCGAAATAAATTATTGTCTTTCATGGTTTGAATAATTCTTTTTCCTTTGTTATCTATTTTTATGTCAAAAGCAAAAAGTCCATTAAAATGCCACATTTCTAATCTTTCACTGCCCTAATTGCGAATTTCCAATTTTTAAAGCACTTAATGCTTAGCTCTGAGTATCAAATATACAACACCTTATTTTCCAACGCCAAAAAGTCTATTGTTGAAATATTTAGTAATTGGCATTATGAAATAGGCAAGAATAGATGGAATAATTGGCACGAAAACCAAATCAGGGTCGTGGAAACATGTTTGCGATGTGCTTCATCACTCATTTGTTGTTAGTGCCTGCCAACAGGTTTCGAACGCCGATGAGTATTTATGGCTTGCTTGCTGCTTGCAGAAAGGTGAGGCAGACGAATCAAACGGTGAAGATATATTCCGATTACTCACCTTCGATTTCCTTGTAGGCTGTGCACAAGCGCCAGATGCCTCCGTACTGGTGCCTCAGAGTGAGTTTCTGTTTCTCAACCTCCCGCTTGAATCGAGTCTCTGGGAACGTCTCCAGACCAGTGCCACTTGCATCTGTCATGGCTCCATGCACCAGTGGCTGACCATGGTCTGGCTTGGATGGGACAAGTAGAAAGGCTTGCTTGGATGGGTCAAGTAGAGAAGCCTGGTTAGAAAAGAGCGCATGTCGCTTGTTGACTTTACCTTCGATGAAGTCGAAGTAGGCTTTGGAGGGGAAGGTCCTGCTGAACCAGGCACTGGAGCAGAAGACAAAGAGCCAGATGAGGGTGGTAGAGACGGAGAGGAAGAAGGAGAATAGCAGCATCCTGCGCCGGCACTTCTCCTGCTCTTTTCTCTTCGCCTTGACTTGCTGGGCTGGCGAGAGGTTTGTGTTCTTGTGAGAGGGCGTGAGTTGGCTGGAGGAGAGAGAGGCGAGGGAAGGGGTGGTGGCAGAGGGGTCTTTGAGTTTGGTGAAGAAGGACTTGCTGGGTTCTTTGAAGGCGTGGTCGTTCAAGGCAGGTGACGACTGAAGTTTGATGTGAGCTTTGTCGTCATCGTCGTTGGCGACTAATTGACTGCTTGAGATGCTGAGGTCGTTGTTGTTGTTGTTGCCAGGCTCAAGTTTTGAAAGTCTTTTTGGCTGGTGCTTGTGGTAGTCTGAGATGCTGGGAATGGACACTCGCTTTGGCAGAAAGTCCTGCCCGTCGGTCTGCGCTTCGACTCCCTTCTGGACTGTAGCAGTACACAAGTTGTTCACTTGGTCTTCGCTGATGGGGACGACTTGGAGGGTTTTGACGTGTGGTTGGTGGCTGACTTTGAAGTGCGTGTGTGGAGCAAGATGGGTGGAGGTGAAGGCAAGTTGTGATGCAAGTGTTGCTGATGGATGAGTGGGAGAAGGAATGGAGGAAGAGTGA
This sequence comes from Piscicola geometra, assembly GCA_943735955.1. Taxonomy (NCBI): domain Eukaryota; kingdom Metazoa; phylum Annelida; class Clitellata; order Hirudinida; family Piscicolidae; genus Piscicola; species Piscicola geometra. Next base: position 4,439,741 of record OX030959.1, on the reverse strand, counting down.
GTGGGAGACTCCTGGGGTGGTGGACGAATGAAGGAGGGGGTTTTGTTGAGGAAGGTGTCGACGGCTTCCTCGCTGGGCAGTCTCAGGGAGGTGAAGGCTTTGAGGGGATGCCCGCTTGAGTGCGCCTCGTGCGCTGATTTGTGGAAATGGAGGTTAGATGGGCGAGTGTTTGAGTGAGGGGAGGGCTGAAGTTTTGGAAATTGAGAGGTTTCATCGTGGCTCGATGGGTGAGGTGGGTGTTGAGATGGGGGGTAAAAGGGAGAATGCGGTGGGTGTTGAGATGTGGGGGGAGATGAAGGGTAAATAGAGGCATCCTTAGATGCGCTTTGGTGGCTCACTGTTTTGTAAATCGGAAGTTGAGGCAGTGGTGGGTGCGTGTTGTCTGTGTTGGAAGTTTGGCCTTGCGATTGCTTGTTGGCGGTACTGGATGACCTCTCGTTTGGAGGATCCATTTCTTGAAGTACGAACTCAAGTCTGCTTCTTGAACAGTATTATTTTATGTATTGATAACTGGCATATTAGCAACAAACCACACTAAAAGACATATACTCGTGTTTAAATTTAATTAAAAACATATAAAATTTAGTTTAAAACATCAGTTCTTTTACTTAAAACTTCATAAAAATCCTTGAAGACTGAAATTTGAGTTCTGAAGCCGGCTTGTTGGGCGCCCTAGACAACAATTGAGCAAGGCGTTATAAACACGTTGCAATACAATGCAATAAAATGTATACAAATAAGTATATATATGTTTATTTATATATATATCATCTTGAACTTTTCTCGGCCTCCTAGCATAATCAACCACATACTCACTTCGCAGGTTGCGAGAGGATGTATGCCATATAGCATTCAAACTTGTTTCTCTTTGCTATTACCTTCTTTTCTCTATCGTTCTAAGTGTTCCTTTTGTTTATGTCTAGATTTATTTTTGTTAAAAGCTTGTTTCTTTTGAAGCAAGGCTACTAAATGATGTAGAATGTAGCTTTTATGCGAGCATGTAGCCTCAATTAAGCGAATCGCTCGCATCTTCTTGCGACATTCAGCCCTACAAACATTATAAAACACCGAAAAACCACACATCTCTGTGAGGAAGCAATAACAAACAACGTCACATCAGAAAGAAAACAAACCACACAAAGCAACTTTTTGGAACATTAAAATCAAAGAATCGACAAAAATGAAAAGATCAAACTCTAGGCGCGAAGAAACCAAATGCCATGGTTGCAGGGGCGGCAAGAAGGAAACCTCTTACAGGGAAACCTTCCACCAGCTGCGATCCTCCTTGGCGGCGAAGTTGTTGCTGAAGCTGGTGCTCTTCGTGCTGGTGGAGGTGTTGGTGGGGCATCTGATGAAGCCCGAGTGCTCCTCTGCTGCCTCCCTCTGGGAGAACGTCTCCAAGTGCGTCAGCAGTCTGCCGCAAAACGTTAGCGTCGTCGTCATCGTCGAGGCTCTCGTCAGAAACGTCTTTTTCCTGCTCCTCGTCTACTGCACCCAGATCCACCAGCAGAGCTACAAGTGCATCGCCTACTTCTCGGTCCTTTTCATCTACCTGCCGGTCATGATGACGAGGCCAGCGGATGCGGTCGAGGCTTGGGCGCTCAAGTGGCCTGACGCAGCAGTTCTCACCCAGACTGGTCTCTTCTTCGCCAAGACTTGCCTCTACAAACTCCTGTAGTTTGCTTTCGCTTTGAGATCGTAACTAAACACTAACGAACTCTAAGGCAGTATTCCTCATCACTGCACTTTAACTGACCAACGCCACCCTGTGCCATTCATTTGACACGAATAAACAGCCATTCAAATGACAAAGCATGACAGCTATTTTATCGCAAAGCATGTAGAGAAGGATAGTTTTGCGAGGAGAGAATGAGCCCAAAGCATAAAAGCGTGAAGTGCATGACAGCGCAGCAGCATGGCAAGTGAGAGTATGAGGTTGCTATGGTAACTTCACTAGAGTAAAACCAATTCGATAAAAACATTTGAGAAGAACAAATTTAAACGACGACAAAATGAGATATTTGCGAGGTAGGAAGTGGTGTAGAAGTGGCTTGAAGGTTGCACCAAATCTAGTCATTTTCTTCCTCCTTCCTTCTTTCTTCCTTCCTACTTTCATTCATTGCATGGAATGCTCCAAAGTGACATAAATGTAAACTCAAATCTAATATTATTATTATTATGATTAGGCATAAAAACAGAGAGATCCAAATGAAACAACTAGGAATAACTGAACTCTCAGAGCAGTCACCGAGCCAAACAACCAGCCATTCAGACCGCCTTAGCGCCTCTGCCCCTTTCAGCTCCACCAATGTCGAGAACGAGGCAAGCACCAACAGACGTATGAAACTCATTCTCGCTTGTCGCCAGATGAGGCTGCTGAGAGGGGCATCTTCTTGGCAGTGGCCGGAGTGGTGTAGGACTGGAGGTAGAAGTTGATGAAGAGGAAGAGGAAGATGATAGCGTAGGAGGCGATCCAGTAAGTGAAGATGGAGGGGTAAGCGCACTGGATGAAGAGCAGTTGAGCTGAGTGCACGCACACCAGGATGAACTGCGTCTGTGTGTTTGTTGTCGGGGTGGTGGTGTAGAAGTCTAGAAGTCCAAAATGATGAGACGCGATCTTCAAAAAATGAGAAAAAATCTGAGAAGTGTAAAATAGAAAACTTGAAAATAGTCACAAAGCAAGACACGAGACAAGAACACAGCAACTACAACGACAACATAGACTGTCTCACGATCTGCATTGAGGTCATGTACTTCTTCCACCAGAGATAATTGCGGTACGAGGGTCCCAGGGCCGCCAAGCCGTAGTACGTGTACATCACAAAGTGCACCAGGGAGTTCAACCATGCGTGGAAAGTGCCGAAGCCGCCTGTGTTAGTGTGCAAGGGTTACAATCAATCATTAAAAATTAATTACATTTCAAACTTTTACACTTTTTTCTTTCTTTTACATTTGCGAAAATGATTCGAGTAAACGCGTGTGCAAGAACTTTCCTGCACACCCGATCACAAAAACTGAAAATAGGCAGCCGAAAAAAAGGTAATCTGACGAAGCGCTAAATGAGGTTACCAAGGCGACGAACCAGGCACGAACTTGACGCCGAACCACCAGGAGAAGGGCATGATGGCGTGGTGGAAGACGTGCAGGAAGGTCACTTGCGAGCTTTTGCGTCGCAGAATGAAGAAGACCTTCATTCGAGGTGGTGGTGGGTGTGCTTTGTTGGTTGGTGGTTTGGTTGGTTGGTGTGGTGAGTTGGTTGGTGGTGTGTTGGTTGGGGTGGTGTGTTGGTTGGTGGTGTGGTGTTGGTTGGTGGTGTGAGTTGGTTGGGGGTGTGTGTTGGTTGGTGTAGTGTGTTGGTTGGTGGTGTTGGTTGGTGTGGTGTGTTGGTTGATGTGGTGTGTTGGTTGGTTTTGTGGTGTTGGTTGGTGGTGTGAATTGGTTGGTGGTGTTGGTTGGTGTGGTGTGTTGGTTGGTGTGGTGTGTTGATTGGTGGTGTGGGTTGGTTGGTGGTGTGTTGGTTGGTGTGGTGTGTTGGCTATTTGGTGTGTTGGTTGGTTTTGTGGTGTTGGTTGGTGGTGTGAATTGGTTGGTGGTGTTGGTTGGTGTGGGTTGGTTGGTGGTGTGTTGGTGGTGTGTTGGTTGGTATGGTTTTTAGGAGCTGTTGGTGTGAGGCGTGAATTAAAAAATTCGAGCAGTTCATGGAGTTTTGAATGCATTGAAGCGCGATGGAGGCACTCACAGTGTCGAGCAGTTCGATGAACTTGGAGATGTAGAACCACCAACTGACGTTCACCATCTGTTCAGTCAAGCGGAAACCAGATAACTACACATACATATAGACAAGGCATTGTTTCGATTTAAAAGGCTGATTTTGAATAGTTGCAACATAAGAGATGGAATGTTGAAGAAAAGAACCCTGAGAGCCTGTGGAGACGTGGAGTAGTCGACTGGCTGACAGCGGAAACTGTAGTGCCCGAACCAGCCACTCAAGCCAAACTAGATCAAAAGTTTGTTGGATTCAACATTATTTTATTGGTTCCTGCAATATTTCAAAGAATCCAGATGCCGATATTTTAAAATGTCAACCATTCAAAGTCAACACTTAGAAGCAAAACTCTTTATGAAAACTTTCCACCCACCCATCAATTCTCCTCCCCCTCCTCGGCATCCCACCTCCATGAAGATGTATCCAGACAAGAGAACCATGCTGAAGTTGTAGACGATGAGGAGAGTCCTCAGCTGAAAGGCAGGTCTGTCGTGCATTAGCCGAGGCAGCAGATGCAGCACCAGGAAGACGTACGCAAGGCAGATGAGCAGGCTCGGAAAAGGACTGCTCATCATGGCGAAAGACTCCACCCTGGAATCTGCATTTGAAATGAATGCAATGTCTACTTGAGAGGAATAAAACAAGGCCTTTAAGCTGAAATGACTGGATTAGTGCTTGGTTCAAACTTTGAAATTCAGGTTAATGAGTGAGTGAAGTTCCTCACCTGCTTTGGAAAGCACCAGATCGTACAAGTGACTTATGTTCTCCATAGCTTTCTCCTTGAATATTTTTGCGTTTTGTGCAGCTTATCTTTTGAAGGAAAAACAACCGATTTGTCTAGATCAGTTTTTACCTGTGCACAAGATAATTTAATCCTGCAAAATAAAACTTCTCATATATTATATTTTAAAATAAAAAAAGTAGAAATTGTGATATATTTATTAAATTATATGAATTTTAAATTTACAAACCTAACATGTAGTTTTTAAGTGGACAAAAGGAAACTTAGAATTAAATTTCAAACGTTTAATTTATAGGAAAAAATTGTTTGAATTGTAAAGCGAACTCAATTATAATAAAAAAATCAACTTTTAAAAACTAAGTTCAAACTTTTATTGAAACTAAAATATCGGTTTAAAAGCTTAAGGATGCTATGGTCAAATTAATATTGAGTTTGCATAAAGGTAATGCAACTATTTGGATAGAAAAACTCTTGGCATGATGCTATCAAAAAAACAACGTTTATGAACTTATTGGATTTTGAACCAAAGTTATATTTATACATAACAAGCTCTGAGTAAATAACACACACAACGACATAGAAAATGCCCTCCTGCTGTCGTTTGAGCAATATGATGAAGATTCTGCAAACGATCAAAGAACGAGCAAATAGGCCAAACACATTTTAAAAAGTCGTCATCAATTACTCTCCGACAAACTCCGAAGAACTGTACTCTTTACAACCCCCCTCAGCATCCTCTTCTGCATCACTGCACACCAAGCAGGAATCCAGAATTCTTCCTGGTTGTTTATGCATGCTTCTTTTAATACGTTTGTGTGTGTGTGTTTGTTTGGGTGTGTGTGTATGTGTGTGTGTGTGTGTGTGTGTGTGTGTGTGTGTGTGTGTGTGTGTGTGTGTGTGTGTGTGTGTGTGTGTGTGTGTGTGTGTGTGTGTGTGTGTGTGTGTGTGTGTGTGTGTGTGTGTGTGTGTGTGTGTGTGTGTGTGTGTGTGTGTGTGTGTGTGTGTGTGTGTGTGTGTGTGTGTGTGTGTGTGTGTGTGTGTGTGTGTGTGTGTGTGTGTGTGTGTGTGTGTGTGTGTGTGTGTGTGTGTGTGTGTGTGTGTGTGTGTGTGTGTGTGTGTGTGTGTGTGTGTGTGTGTATGTGTGTATGTGTGTGCATGTGTGTGCATGTGTGTGTATGTGTGTGTTCATGAACCTTATATATATGGAAAGGTCCAGATGTCTATTCCTTCATCAGTATTTCTAGATCGCTGTGTCCTGATGATAGTCTGTGAAACCATTCGTATTGCAGATCCCAAGGGACGCTTTGGAAGGAACAAACATGCAGCTCTCTTTTATGCCTTGCGAGCGAACGGAAATGTTGTCCTCCAGAGGTTCTCGATGCCTGATTCACCTTGCGAACACGTTCGCTGCTTCGTCGATTCTCAGTTTTGTACGTTTTAAAAGAGCTTCCAGTCATACCATGAAAATTTCTTCGCGAACATTATTTTCTAAA